>JADRCD010142110.1:0-10299 GCA_019843815.1 Montemys delectorum | reverse complement strand
TTAAACGTCATGCTCATTATTATAGCCCTTTCTTATAGGTAAAGACAAAAACCAAATGGAATTATAGAAAATTTAATGAAACAAGTGGATTCTGCTAGAGAGCATCTCTTGTCTGAAGATCAAATTCTGTCGATGTTTTAATTTACAAAATATTTATTTGAATAAAGAGATTTTTCACAGAAATTAGTATTTTAAAATGAGATATTAAAAATAATTTTTTCAAGTTCATTGAAAATCTTGTTTTGTGGTAATATATTTTATATGCAAGTACTTTCAGGAAATTCTATTGCCTGTAATTTGAAATGCAAAAATATTCATTATTGAGTCAAGTTTTAGACTGTAAACCACAAAACTCAAATAAATGTGAAGAGATTTCTATATCTTATATGATGAATGGCAAAGTATAGGCATCCTTCAAAATACCACGTGTTCCATGTCGATTGTCCTAAGAAAACATACATAAATTCAAAATAATGTATACAATGTAAAAATCCTAGAAATTATTTTGAACACTGGGTAATATTCAATTACTTCTCAATACTTTAAGAACTATTAAAATCACTCAGTAATTTCTGAAATCAAAAATCATTCAGTAATTTCTCTTATGTTCAATGGCCTCATCTTCTTTTAGACTTTTCCCTTTCAGATAACATTTCTATCTTGTTTTACCCCAATTTTCTTCTTCTACTACATTTCCAATGAGATTAATAAAATGATGTTTCAAGAAGTTCAAATTAATCAACAATTAGATAACTCCGCTACTATTTATACAGTAAACTGCATCCCAATGTGGGCTTACAGTGTTATGTAAACTCTCAAGAGCAGCTTGCATACCATTTAGAAGATATGTATGAATAGCCAGACCATGCTCTTTAAGGCTGTAAAACTCTCTGATGAGTATCCAGACCTGAAGTCTTGTTTGCTCTGGCTGATGGCTGTTTTGTTTCTCATGAAACACTGTGATGCTAGTACCTAAATTTTAAAGTTGTTTTATAGAGTAAATTACACAACACATATGAGGTTATTAAAATAAAAGCTGAATACATTATGTATGCAGTGATTGGTTTATTATCTTTAAATGGGTAACTTTTAGAAGCAGTTATTGAAGTAAATAAAATAACAAGGGAATTTATCGAGCACATTTATTCAACTATTGTAAAAATAGTATGTAAATGTCATATAAATAATTATCTAGGAAATACGATAATGAATGTCTTATAGTGTAGAGGGTTAACATGCTAATTTATATGGACAAAAATTAAGAAGCAAATTTTGTTGTTTACTTAACTAAAGTTAGAAAGTTCTGTACATTAAAGTATAGTAATCCAGAAATTAGTCCTATGGGTATTTGTTTTTAAAGGTGTGGTTTTGTCATATATGTATGTATGTATATATACATACATATATGTGTGTGTATGTAATATTATAAACTTTATTATAAACTTTTATTGTAACTGCATAGATTTAGTTGCAATCCCCAATTCTATCATAGGAAGTGGTATGAGTTTGACACAGAATTCTGCTCCTCTGAACTTGGAATTTTATCCTTTAGAAGGTAGAATTGATATATGTAAAAGACTTATCTGTGGACACTCTCTGGATAGTACCGATACTTTCCAAGACTCCTTAAAGACTGATATTTTACTGCTCTACAGATAGAGGAAAGAAAAGAAAATTAAGTTCAAAGACTGAGTAGTCTTCATCACAATAGCTGCTGAGTATCACACACTACACATACACACACACACACACAAACACACATATATACATATGCACACAAACATACACACACACATACACATACACACACATACACACACACACACACACACACATACACATACATACACATACACATGCACACACACACAAACACACACACATACATACACATGTACACATACACACACACACATACACAAACACACACACAATAAAAAAGAGTTAGATGAGAACACAGGGTCTAATTTTGCATCATTTCTCTTTGAAAAAGTTGATAAGGACTCCAATACAATGAGTTAACTTCAAGGTATTTTAAAATTCTGCCTTCTTTCAGTAAAATTTCAACTTGTAAAATAACAAGAATAAAAACCATTATTAGAAATGAATTAGAAGCGAATGACATGTATGAGAAGAATAAATGACAACTTTTTGGAATGCTATTTTTAGAATGTTGTTAATCTTATTGTTTCAAAGATTAAGTCACTTCATATTGACTGTTCCAAAGCATTGTGTAGAAAATTTATTTTTTAAATTAGCATTTCTATAATGCAATTATATATATATGTATATATACATATATAGAATATAAATGTATTATATATTATATATTTATATATATGTATATATATGTAAAATTTGTGAGGAGGTAATATAAGTGTCAGTTCACTATTGATAGCTGCCTCTTACCCAATTTGATCATAAGTCTCATCTATCAGAAGAATGCCTTTGTAAGATGTCAATTATTTATCCCAGTACCACAAGGGAAATAGCTCTACTATAGGAAAATATCTATACATAATATTAATCTAATCAGCGCTAGTCCAATCGTCTCTCATCATTGCTGTGTCTAATATCTGAAGTTCGACTTCCAAAACTACACTTTTTGCTCTTCCATATACCTATTGGTGAAGATAAAATTAGGTCATCAGAAGTCAGTGGTCTGTGAAGGACATGATGTCTCTCCATCACCATTGAACAATTGTTAGTGATCTACAACCCAGGGACTTAGAACTGAAAAGTTATGAGCATTCAGGTGTTCCTGTCAAATGCAAATTCCAGTGGATAATAGCTTTAATAAACACAATAAAAGAACTGAAGAGATGTCTTTGCTAAGAAGTCAGAGAAAGGTACATGAATTAATTTTACATTAGAGTTTTACATTACAAAATACATTAAGAGTTTTTTTATTTCAATTATTCTTCAATCTTGTCTCCTAAATATCCCTCAGGATACAAATTTATTGATCCCATATAATTTTGCTCGAAATTGCCTGCAAACAAATGATATAATTGCAAAGTCATTGTTGTGGGACCACAGAGAAGAGTATGGAAGAATTTATTACAGTATTGGATGAACATTATGGAGCACATAGAAAGATAGAAAAGTTGGCTTCACATAGTGCTGGTATAATTATATCAATGTGTCAAGTTCTGGAACCTTGAAAATGCATTTTATTTATTTTAAAGCTCTTCTGTGTATTACTTTAACCCCAATTTGTAATAATTCAATTCCATTTCTATCAAAAACACTAATAGAAAACAAAATTTGTTATATGCTACCCAGGGAATAAATCATATTTATTTATTATGTATGAGGTGTTCTGCTTGCAGGTGTGACTATAGGCCAGAAGAGGGCACTGTATTGTGTTATAGATGGTTATGAGCCACTGTGTCATTGCTGGGAATTGAAGTCAGGACCTCTGGAAGAGCAGACAGGGAGGGCTCTTAGCCTCTGAGTCATCTCTCCAGCCATCAGAAATATTTTAAAATTTGACTTTATATACCAAATGATCTACTCGAGAACAGTATTTTATGGTGTACTTATTCCCTTTGAATTGCAATATTTATATTCAGAAATTAATTGAAAGTGCATGTTTGAGTAAGGCAAGCCAGGAACATAAGCTATCTGTAGTAGTTTTTAACTAATTTTAAATATTTATTTGTATTTTATAAGTATGAATGAATTGCTTATAGTGCCCACAGATGTCATAATAGAGTGTTCACTTGGAACTGGAATGTACAGAAGGTTCTAGGCCTCCTGATGTGGATGCTGAGAACCTAACACAGGTCCTCTGCAAGAACTGCAGGTTTTCTTAACTGTTGAGCTATCCCTCAACCCTGCTCTGCAAAAATTCAATTCCATTTCTATCAAAAACACTAATTGAAAACAAAAACTGTTACATGCTATACAGCAATTATTACATATACTTATTTAATAAAAATTCTAACTTTCAATTAGGATACAATATAATGGTGAAATACACAATTGATATGAACTAATAAAGTAAGAACACTAATTATTCAGCTTATGATCATGAAGTGACATAAAAATAATGACATTGAAATTAGTCTTTAATATAACCCATTGGGTTATATTAAGGACTTTTTAAGAAAATTCTACCACTAAATTACGTTTGTTAACTTTGCCTGACTTAATTTTTATGGAGTAACTTAAAGTCTCAATTTTACAATATGGTCATCCCCCCAGTCAGGGTTAACATTTTTTTTTTTTTCTGATAAAAAGTTTAGAATGCTTTTCTTTCAAAGATTATAAATGAAAAATCACCACAAATAACAAGCTCAACAAAACAACATTCTGACTGCATTGTCATATTTATTATAAAACGCTTGGTTCGCTGCATTTTGGCATTTTATACGAGTGATTCTGACAGTGATTAACAGAGTTTGGGCCTCTGCAGTTTCACCCAGGAGAAATAAGACAACCAGAATCTCCGCAGGTGTGTAATGGGCCAGAGCTTTGCAATCTGTTCTGCAAAGTCAGACTTCAAAGACTTGAAAAATTCCAAAAGTTGGCAATGCCTCTATCAACACAATTACTTAGGTTTTTTTTTTTTTTTTGAAGATTTCAAAGGGAACTGATTGGCTAATTGAGAAGATTTCATCTACAATTTGACTTTTGTGCAGGCCTTTCACAAACCACACTTCACCCAACATCTCTATACTTCAGGTGCACTGAACAAAACTCCACGAAACGCTGGAGTCGTTACGTATTGACTTGGACTGCCAAGGAGACTTCACTTGAAGTCCTAGCAATGCTTAACTGAAGCTGGGGAGTTGCTGAGAAGTGTCACGGTAATTACCAAATGACAATCAGGTATCAGCTAGTGGCTATGGCAGCCCCAGGACAAGTGACCATAATTGCTTCAGTGATTGCTTGATGTGAACCTAATATAAAACTTACCCAAGCAGGGTCAGAAAACACATGACCATTTCAATTATAGGAATGTTCATTTTCCCGAGAGCTATTCGCAGAGAAAGTTCAACAGCTCTATTTCAGTTTTTAAATGTGAGTTTGCCCATTTTGGCTGTTACTCAGGTCTCCATGCATACTAGGCGTATAGTGCAAAGTATCTCATTTTTTGCAATCACCTACTTACCTATTTCTCAATATTATTTGCTGTTCTAAAAATAAGCTCTTCAAACAAGCAAACCACCCAAAAGATATCTTCTAAATAGTATGTTCTGCATGAAGTCACTGGTGGGTGGGTTTGTTTCTTTATTCTTTAATTTTATTCATACTTTAATGAAAATATCCAGTAATCTATGTCGATCATTGTAATTACTAAACAGAAATGAAATAAATTGAATAATGGGCCAATATTTTTAGTCAATTTAAAAGCCAAAGGCTTTTATTGCTATGATATTTTGCCTGAAATAGTTTCTCACTATTTCAAGTACATTTGGTGAAAATTGCTAGGGTCACAGATGCACACATTAACTGTATCAATCAGGATGGCAAGAGAAAACCCTTTCTACTGCAGCAAATTACAGACTGCCTTCATTCTCATATTCTTCTGCATTGCATTAGTCTTCTGCAAAGGGGGAAGAATTTTAACAAAAAAAGAAATAAAAAGAAAAAAAAAACAGAAGTAATATCCTCAAATATTTAACCAACTAAGAATATATAGATACTGTTTGGCTTTTAAATTTAGTAACCAACATTAGGATTTTAATGTATATGTCTTAGAATATGAGTAAGTAGAATATCATCCCTTCACAAAATATTTTTAAACACTGAGTAAAAGATCTAACTGCAAATGAATGTTTGGATTACTGTGATATAATACCGTGCCTCAATTAGCCAATGCCAAGAGATATAAATTCATTTATCACCAACGTCTTGAAGCCTTGTCTTGTGGGAACCAGCAGACAATCTACCGACGGCAGAAGAACCACAGGGGTTTACTCAGCAGCTTAGTTTCCTGACCAAAGTTACTGCATCTCTCTGCCAGGATACTTTAGCAAGTTTCAATCAATAACATTCACTTGAAGCGGGTGTTGACCTGACTGAACTTGAACCCACTGTAACATTTTATTACAAGGATTGGAGGCTATAATAACTCACCATTTTAATGAAAGAAGTAGACTGTTTTAGGTTGTACAAAAGCCATCATTTATATAGCGATGTTAATTTTGAGGGGTGATGTGCTTTAATCTCTCATTTCTCTTGCCATTCTGTGACAGAAGTGCTGAAACTCTCTGAAGGTTACAAACAATGTTCGCTAATAATGGGCACTCATGTCCTTGTAGGTTTCACTTTGATGGATATCCATAGTGTTTTCCCGTGGCATAATTCTACTGAGGAAAATCACATCTTGAAAACACAGCTAGGTACTTTGACCTTCAAACATAGTTACTATAGCTTAAAAGAGATATATCAACTAAAAAATAAATAAATTCAGTATCACCTTTGAATGAGTACTTCCAGATTTAATTGGGGAGGGGAAGCCTACAGAACAAAGAGAACTTCAAATAGTAGAATTTTGTAAAGGATCTATATAAATGCTTTCTGTTTGCCGTAAACAGTGATATTTTCATAATGAAAACAATCCCATGCATTCTTTAATGTTTCAGTATAGGGATGGACACACTAGAGGTGAGTGAACAGCCCTGGGATGTAGGCAGAGTATGAATGTTGACACTGATAAAAAATGAAGAGATGTGATTGAAGTGGTAATAGGAACAATAGCAGATACTCTGATGGTAATAGGAACAATAGCAGATACTCTGATGGAGGACATGATAGCAAGCAAAACGCCTGGGTGTCCATCTCTTTACTTGAGTGAGGCAAGAGACCACAAGTGATTGGCCACTTCAGATGGACCTCCTGTTGAAGTGGCCCTAGAAGTCAGAACTGCAGCTGAGATTCAGCTACAGTGGAGCTAAGGTCCCCTTTGAAACTAGGATTTGGATCCAGAGGTCTCAAAGTTCAGTGTCTGGTCAGGGTTTTCCTTTCGGGGTTCCTGTAATCAGTGCAGCAGAGGGAGAAGTCTATGCTTCTGTGGTCCAAATATCACTTTGAATATTGCTATAACAATCCTCTCAGGACTCATCATGAAGGCCTGACTTGCCTCAACTTGGTAACTTAGACAACAAGGGAGCACATCATCAAATATATTTGACAACACCAAGTTTCGCCATGAGTCCTCATTGATGAACCTCATGCAAGCAAACTCTAGGAAGAGTCCCAGCAAGCAAGAGACTCCAAAGAAGCCGAATTAAACTGAAAACCCAAGCCGTACAGATCCACAAATATTACAAAGAAATGCAAAAACCATTACATATCCTGTACTTGTAGCACTTTAAAACAAAGCCACGTCTCCCCAAACAGATTCAGAAACTGATGAGAAAGCTGAAATATATGAGAAAAATTCAGTCTTAATTTAAAAAAAAATTAAGAAAGAAGAATCAAACAGATGAACACATCTATCCAAGACCTCAAAAAGACAATTTCCAAATTGAATGTAAGAGTAAATTTCACTGTTCTGGAGGAGACGGTCCCAAATACAGAGAAAGAAACTGAAACGTCAGAAAAAAGCTTGACATAAATATCTAAAAATATTAACATAGACAAATTTCCATTAGTTAATACTTATTTTGTTAGAAGGTTTAGAGTTCATTCTAATATGCAAACATTAAATCTACCTAAGGCTTTCAGGAGACCATATCCAAATTGATTATAATTGTAAATATCATTCTGTTTTGTATGAGAAAGTCCAAAATACCAAGAAAAATTGAGCAAGGAAATTGAAATATCAAAAAAGACTGGACATAAATATCTAAAATATTAGCATAAACCAATCTGTTTTTAACATTTAATATGTTATAAAACTTAGAGTTCATTTTAAGAATCCTTTTAGCATTTCCATTATTATGTATTATTTTAAATATAAACATAAGACAATATATAATGAATACATCAAATGTACTATCTATGAAGTCTCTCAAATGTTTATGTCGTTCAGAAGTTTGATAGACTCTTAGAGGCACAGGTTTTCCCTCCTACTAGTAGAAACTAATGTATTTAGATGTTCGTACTTTATGTAAAAATTAAACTTAACTTTTCAAATACCTTTCTGAAACTGTTGCCATTCCTACAGAAAGAATTTCTTGGAGGATTTGTGGCTTTTAATTCGAGTGCAGCTTGTTGTTAAATGCTATAAAATGAACCTACATGTGTCTTAATGAACAGCTGTTATTATGGATGGTGCATTTTGTTTCTATGGATTTGTGTGAAGATATCTTTAGAATAACAGCTTTAATGATACAACTGACAGCTGTCTGTTTCAGAAAATTAAGTAATAGTTATCATTCTCAATATACACACATTATAAGGTCATGTCACACAAAACTCTGCATTTACTTTAGACACTGTATTGATCACAGGAATATATTCTTTCCATAACAATGTTTTGTGATTTATGCAGTGGTGCATATCATATCCTGGGGATATCATGAACACAGACAGAAAAAAAAAAGTTTCTCGAATAATTTTAAGTAGTGAAGCAGAAATCTGCAACTATAACTCCCTTGCTAAATATGGAAGTTCCACCGGAACACCATGCCAGTATGCACGATTTAATGAAAGAATGCAGCAGGCTCAATAATGATTCACAAAGACTCATTCCATGAAAAAAGTTACTGTAAGGGTTGTAGCTCTGAAGGTAAAAGTACCCTGGCAGTCAGGAGCTAAGGAATACCACAAAGTCGTATGGTATGTCACAGCTCACACAGGAGATCTATTGAGAGGGAAAAACCCAAATGGGTGGCTACCTGCACTCAGTTGAAAAGCAGCAGCTGCAAGGCAAACTGAGCAGAAGGCAGGCTACATAAGTAATTTTAGGGGGCATAGATTTTCAAGGTGGAGGTTTCCAGGGCAAGGACTGTTGGAACTTGAAGGCCTGAACTTGAGGGAGCTCAGGAATTTGTGGGTTTCCCTGTTGAGGAATTGTTGTGTTTTGGTGCTCATGATCTGGTTTCTATGTCAAACTCTGGGATTGCTGGGTTTTCTAGTTCATGCATTAGTGGGATTTTTGTTTTTTTTCTTGTAGAGTAATGCTGGCCACTCTCCAGCCTAGGGGCTGGGGATAACCAGTACAGCTATTAGGAAACCATTAGTTTGTCTCTGCACTTCTGGTAGACAGGACACATTTTGGGTTGAAGATTTTTGTGGGTGGGTTAGTATCTTTATGCCTCCACTAGGAGTCCTGCCTAGATCCAGGAGGTGGTCATTTCAGGTTCCACTCATAGACTTTCTGAAGCCTCCATTCCTCCTGCTGTGGCTTGAGGTGCCAGGATGGAATGGGATCCAGAGGGAACCTCCCCCTTCTCAGAGGTGAAGGGGAGGAGGGGAGAGGGAAAGGACCCTGTGAAGGGGGACTGAGAAGAAAGTGGAGAGGGGCTGAAATCTGGATGTAAAGTGAATGGATAAATAAGTTACTGAACGAAAGAAAACATTAGAGCTGTTAAGGAAGTCTGTGTGGGCAGGGCTTGGCTGCTAGAGGCCAGGGACTGGGCACTTTCTTTCCTCCAAGGTTTACAAAGTTAAGAAAGAATACAACTTTTACAAAGTGTACACAAAAGAAGTCCATACTTGAGAGGGTGTGGACAGCCAACACTTACAATCATAGGTACAGGTATCTATAATTACAGACACAGGTATTAACATGTTTGTATATTTTTCACTCTATACTATGATGCTATCCTCTCAGAGGAAATGCTTATGTGATATTGGATAATTCCTACAACAGATATTCACAGTGTGGAGAAACATACAGTGAAAGCATGGAGCAACTGCCAGGCCACAAATGTTAGAAGCAAATGCGATCAAGTTGAACTTTGCATTTCTTTTAAAATATGAGAATGCAAACTTCTTCCCCTTCCCTTCTGACAGGCTGCAGCTCATTATGTAAAGGACTTTAATGCTGATTTATAGGTGAATATAAAGAAAAGTTATCAAGGACAGTCATTCATTGAGTTTTTCAAAAGTAGCTTCTAAAGATGTGCATGCCACTCTAATGAAAAGAGTGATGAGAGTAATTTCTAAATGACCTACAGATGTGTTTACACAGCACCTGCCTGTCTCCATTGAGCACATACTGCAGTTAATCCCAGGTACTTCGAGTGGAGATGAGTGAGTGACAGCATTCACAGGTATTTATTATTCAGATGAAGAAATCCAGTCATTTCCTCAAAAGATGTGGTTATGAGCAAGTTTTGAGAACTATCTTGAAAGGTAGAAATAGGACTTCTTTTCTCTCACATAGAAAAGTAGAAT
>JADRCD010142096.1:22286-39454 GCA_019843815.1 Montemys delectorum | reverse complement strand
GATCAAAATACCCATAAGAAGAGATACAGAGACAAAGTATAGAGCAGAAACTGAAAGAAAGGCCATCCAGAAACTGTGCCACCTGGGGATCTATCCCATATACAGTTACAAAACCCAGACACTATTGTGAATGCCAAGAAGTGCTCACTGACAGTAGCCTGATATAGCTGTTTCCTGTAATGCTCTGCCAGTGCCTGACAAATACAGAACTGGATGCTCACAGCCATCCATTGGACTGAGCACTGGGTCCCCAATGGAGGAGTTGGAGAAAGGACTCAGGGAGCTGAATGGATTTGCATCCCATAGGGGGAACAACAATATGAACTAACTAGTACCCCCAGAACTCCCAGGGACTAAACTACCAACCAAAGAATACACATTGAGGTACTCATGGATCTAGCCACATATGTATAGCAGAGGATGGCCTCGTCAGTCATCAATGGGAGGATAGGCCCTTGGTCCTGTGAAGGATCAATGCCTCATTGTAGGGGGATGCCAGGACAGGGAAGTGGGAGTGGGTAGGTTAGTGAGCAGGGGGAGGGGAAGGGGGAAGGAACAGGGGAATTTTTGGAGGGGAAATGAGGAAAGGAGATAACATTTGAAATGTAAATAAAGAAAACATCTAAATAAAAAAATAAAAAAAGACAGACACTCTCAGTCTTTGATGAAACAACTGGTGCACCTTTATTTCTTGTGGATAGGGTCTTATATACATTTGGAGTGGGTTGGGTTCTAAAAGAAAATGTTTTCTATTCACTTGGTCTGAGATGTTAAGGATGCCTCATATGCATATGAAGGGGCTTCAGATGTTGTCCCCACATGAGTAGTTATCACAGTCCTCTCCATGGGGTCTCATGATAACATGTTTCAGGACAGAAATTGGGTCAGAAGTAGATGAAGTGCCTACCATTCTCAGATATGAGAATTCACTGGGGTTTCTGAAGCCACTCAATCTTCCTAGTTTTTGTCTGGTGTCACAGTTTCACTTGTCCCACAGTAGTTGATACCATTGTGGGAACTATTCTCCAAATACACTAGGGCAGATGCAGATAAGAACTCAAATCAACTGTTTCAGCTTGCATGGAACATTACGTGCTACAGTCAGGAGTAGGAAGGTGGGTACAAAATTTCACCACCTACTGAGGAGCTATTGGCAAATTTTTAGCATGTGGACTGGACTGGGATTGCTACTTTCCTTTATTGATATGATCCCAAGTAGGCTGACTACATATCAGGGCAGTCCTTATTACCAAGAATAACTGAGCAGTGGAAAGTGGACTCAATGGAGAAAGAAGGGGGAGGGGAAGCGATGTTAAATTTGGGTGAGAAAGGATGGGAAGGAAAGGAATTGGAAGAAGGAAAATATGTTAACAATTTAAAAAAGAAATTAAATTGGTATAAATACCACCTTTTAATAGTCAATTTAATGTTAAACACAGAATAATAGGAGATATAAAACACTGACCTTCACATAGCTTACAGATGCACATTCTTGTAACATGTACACACACACATATGTGTATACCTCATATAAATACAAAAGAAGGAATACCATGGGTTAAGTTCATCGTTTGTGCTGTGATAATTTCTTCATGGTTGAATTCTTAAATTTTAAGTCCTAAATTTGTTGTATCTTATTAATTTAATTATGTATTTAATTAAACATATGTACTTTTTCTTTTTAGTAAATTACTTTTATTTCTTTTTGCTTTTCTTTATTCTTCTCTTATATAATATACACCAACTGTAGCCTCCCTTCCCTCCCCATCCCCCAGACATCTACTCCACAAGATCCACTGCTCCTCAGCTTCTTTTCAAAAAAGATCAGGCCTCCCAATAATAGCAATCAATTATGTCATAATAATATACAATAGGACTAGGCATATTTCCTTATATCAAGGCTGGATGAAGCAACCCTGTTGGAGAAAAAGGGTTCCAGAAGTTGGCAATAGAGTCAGAGACATCCCAAATTCCACTATGAGGAGTCCAACAAAAACCCAAGCTAAAACACCACAGCATGTTTGCAGAGGGTCTATGGCATACCCATGAAGGCCTAGCAATTGGTACTTCAAGTCTCTGGGAGTACCTATTAGCCCTGCTTAGTTGATTCTGAGGGCCTTGTTCTCCTGGAATCTTATATACTTCCTATACTCTCTACCTACCCCACCCCCAGACACCCATGGGGTTTACTGAGCTCTGCCTAACTTGAAGCCCAAGGCATTAGAGCCCATGCCAGGTGCTGCCTAGATAGAAAAAAAAGCAGTATGGCTTAGAGTATATCCAGTAGAAACAGATATGATCAACAACAACAACAACAACAACAAAGTGAATGAAATGATTCCTTACGATATTCTGCTATATTCATAGAGCAGTTATTAGCCCAATCATCACCAGAAAGACTTCCTTCAGCAACTGATTAGAGCAGATATAGACACTCACAGTCAAACATTAGTCAATTACTTTTTAATTCAGCCTGGCACTCAGTACACAGGCAGAATGATATCATATGCTTTGCCAAAATTTAAAAGAATAATCTCTATTCTAGGTAGATGAGTCTCTTGTTATCCTATAAAACCACATGAACCATATGCTTCCATGTTCATATTATTGTTGGTGTTATGGTTCTCTGAACTTCCACTAGAATGGCCCAGTCTGCAGTCTATAACATTTTAAGGATTTTGTATTGAAAGTTCTAAATTCTTCAGCTCAGTTTCTAAAGTATAGCTACATGGTAATGATGACAAGTGATGGCCCTATCTCTCAGAACCACTTTTTCCATAATAAACAATTTCTCAGTGATATTATTATATATTAGATATGTGTACAATATCTTAGTGTTATTATAATATATTATAAAATATATAACAAAAGCAAATTAAAGAATGAAAGATGAGTCATGTATTGTTGAAATACTTCATCATGCAAGAAAGACCATGATGGCACAGGTAAAGAGTAACTGGCTGTCTTGCATCTACAGTCAGGAAGTATGACAGAATGATTTTATTTTATATCTTGCCATTTCATCTTTATTGTTTGTTCTTTCTTGTTTTGTGTTGTTTTTAAGTATGGATAACTAACAAAAGGATGATTTCATTGATATTCTGGCTTAAGATTTCTCTGCTCCAGGATGGAGAGATGGCTCAGAGGTTAAGAACACTGGTTGCTCTTCCAGAGGTCCTCAGTTCAATTCCCAGAAACCAGATGGTGGCTCACAACCATCTGTAATGGGATCCAATGCCCTCTTCTAGTGTGTCTGAAGACAGCTACATTGTATTAATAAAATAAATAAATTTTAGAAAAAAGAAAAGAATTCTCTGCTCAAATAAATGTTAAATGTTTCTAAAACTACCTCAAAGATCGACCCAGATATGTGCTTCCATAATGATTCTAAATTCCATTATTTTGATAACAAAAATTAACAATCATATTTTGCCTATCATGAAATAATAGGTTTCTTACCTAATTAGCATCATTAATTAATTAACTAATTAATTATTTATTTTACATCCCAATCACTGCTCCTTACTAGCCCTCACAGAGTCCTTCCCAGCATTCCCTCTCCCTATCTCCTCTGAGAGAATGGGTGCCCCAGAGTATCCCCCACCCAGGCTCATCAAGTCTCTGCAGAATTAGGCATATCTTCTCCCACTATGGGCAGAAAAGGCAGCCCTGTTGGGGAATGGATTCCACAAACAGTCAACAAATTTAAGGACAACCTCTGCTCCAGTTGTTGGAGGAACCTCTTGAAGATCAAGCTTCTAAATGTATCAGGAACCTTGGTCCAGTCCATGTATGCTCTTTGGTTGGTGGTTCAGTCTCTGACCTCTCCCAAGGGTCTAGGTTAGTTGATTTTCTTGGTCTTCCTGTGAAGTTCCAAACCCCTTCAGGTTGTTCAATCCTTCTTCTAACTCTTACATAAAACTCTGTGATCTCTATCCAATGTTAGGCTGTTTATCTTCTGCATCTCTTTCAGTCAGATGCTGGGGCAGGGGGGTCGGAAATCCTCTCAGAGGACAGTTATACTAGGCTCCTATTTACAAGTATACCAAAGAATCCTTAAAAATGTCAGAGATTGGTGCTTCCCATAGGATTGGACTCAAATTCAGCCAGTTATTGGTTGGCCACTCCATGAGTCTCTGCATTTCTCACAGACAGGACAAATTTTGAGTCTAAATTTTGTGAGTGGATTGGTGTCCATAGTCGTCCACTAGAGGTCCTGTCTGGCTACAGGAGATGGCCTCTTTAAGATACATATTCCCACTGTTATGTACTTCAGCTAATGTCACCCATATTGACTTCTGGAAGATTTCCCCATTCCTAGTCTTTAGGACTTCCTAGAGATTCCCCCTAACTCCAGCCCCAACAGCTACAGATTTCTACTCATTCTTTTGGACTTCTGGTCTTCTCTGCTATCTTTCTCCACCTCTGATATTGACTCACCTATTCCTCTCTCCACCCCTTCTCTTACCCATTTTGCTCCTTCCCTCTCTCTCCCATGTCTATTTTATTCTCCCTTTTAAGTGAGATTCAAGCATCCTCATTGGGCTTTCCTTCTTTTAGCTTCTTTGAGTCTTTAAGGTTTATCATGGGTATCCTATACACCATGACTAAAATCTACTTATTAGTGAATATTGTGTACATATACCATATGTTTTGTATCCATATTTCACTTGAGAGGCATTGAGTTGTTTCCAGTTTCTGGCTATTACAAACAAAGCTGAACATAGCAGAGCATGTGTCCTTGTGATATGGTGGAGCATCTTTTGGGTATATGCTCTGGAGACATATTGCTGGTTTTTCAGGTGAACTGTTTCCAATTTTCTGAGGAACCACCAGACTGAATTCCAGAGTAGTTATACAGGTTTGCAATCTCACCAGCAGTGGAAGAGTGTTCTTTTTCCATATATGCTGTTTGTTGTTTGAGTTTTTTTATATTAACCATTCTGATTGGTATAATATGAAATCTCAAGGTCATTTTGATCTGCATTTTCCTAATAACTATGGGTGTTAAGCATTTCTTTAAATGTTTCTTGGCCATTTGAAATTCCTTTGTTGAGATTTCTTTGTTTAGGTTTATATCCCATTTTTAAATTGGGATATTTGGGTTGTTAGAGTATAACTTCTTGAATTTTTAAATCTATTTTGGATGTTAGCCCTCTGTCAGTTGTAGGGCCAGTCAGTTGTAGTTTCATGAGGTTCCATTTATCAAATGTTGATAAGAGAGCCTGAGTTATTTTTCAGAAGGAAGTGTTTATTTTAGTTGATTCAGAAAAATAAGAATCTTAGATGACAGGAAATATGGATACAAATGGTAGACTTAATGACAGAGTCAGGAAGCTAAAGCTTATTTCATCAAACTCAAGATGAAGTCAAGAACACGAATCTGAAGTAGCTTCAGATTTTAATGCTTAAAGCACACTCTTAGGGACATACATTTTCCTGCAAGTCCGCGCCTCTCCAAAACCTTCTCATATAGTACCACTAATTGAGAAGAAAGTGTTGAGATTATATGAGTCTTTAGGGGATATTCTTATGCAAAAAATTCCATGGGTCGTATTGGAGGTCTTTGAATTAGAGTTCTACCATTTCCTTAACTCTTTATACATGATAATGTTTATTGTACTTCTTAGATATTTTAAATCTAAAATTAAAACAAGTATTTTGAATTGAGTATCTATGTCTTCGCTATAATACTAAGTTAAAGAAGATGGAGACAAGATGTCTCTGAGAATAAAGATGTTTGCTGTGCAAGTTGGACAATCTAAGTTTAATTCCTAGAAAATTGGGGAAGGTAGAAGGAGAGAATTAACAGAGTGACCCTATGACCTCTCTCTATATATACTATGGCACAAATTCACACACACACACACACACACACACACACACACACACATACAATAAGTATAGATAAATAATTTTCAAAAACCTTATGGGTTTAAATAACTTGATGGCAAATTCAAATCTGCAAACCTCACATACTATTAGAGAGCACACTGAAATCCATCAGTTATATGACCAAGATTTGATCCAGATTGCATACATTATGGTATTATGTTCACAGTATTATTTTGTAATATTTCACACTTTTAGCAGTTAGTCATATAAGTATAAAATGTTTGGAGTCACTTTGATTAACTACCTACAGTAATAGGTCAGGCAGCAGCAAGCTTTATTCTGTTTTGTTTTGTTTTGTTTTGTTTTGTTTTGTTTTTTGTTTTTATTTTTCGAGACAGGGCCTCTCTGTGTGGCCTTGGCTGTCCTGGAACTCATTCTGTAGATCAGGCTGGCCTCGAACTCAAACTCAGAAATCTGCCTGCCTCTGCTTCCCAAGTGCTAAGATTAAAGGCATGCACCACCACTGCCCGGAAGCTTTATTCTCTTTATTGATGCAGAGGATAGTTTTGAAAGGTTAACTGACTAACAATATCAGTGCTGAAATAACTACCAGGAGTTATTTGTCTCTCTATTTTCACAAGTAATTAGCACTCAGTATTACTCTTAACAGAGAAATCCCCAAGAGGTGTCCAAGATAATTATTTCCAAGATTTTTGCTTTGTTCAGTATACAGAATGGGTGATCGTGAACACCCGTGGGGCAATTGTAGAAAGAAAGATAAGTCAGGCTGTGGAGAAAACTGTCTTTCCACAATATCAATCTCTTCAGAAGCACACATCAGATGGGAAGAAGGTCTGACCCACAGGAAAATTGTGATTTTGGTAAGTCATTTCTGATATTGCTCTTTTAGGAAATTCTTAAAATATTTCTAGTTATTTCTTTCTACCAATACCCAGTATGTGTTGGGCTGAGAATTGCTTGTTTTTGTTTTTGTTTTTAATCATGTTTAGAGCCCAATTCATGTCTTTTCTTCCCCTGTCCCATTCCATGAGTTTTCATGTTTATATCAGAAGATCATCATTCTTTATCATATAATTTACAAAAGCAGTATTTGGCTAGCATTTTACAAATTTTTCCTTTAACTTAACCAAACAAAATATAGAAATAGTAAAAATGAGAGTAATTCAAGTGAGAAAAAACATTAATACATGGTTATATAGAGCTCAGATTTTAAATATCTGAAAACTAATCTCTATGGAAAAGGTAGAATATTTCCCAGGGATGAGCCTTCTAATTTGTTGACAAATGTAGAATGGTCAAACCTGAATTCATATACACAAAGCTCAATAGGCTTTGTGTGTGTGTGTGTGTGTTGTGGGTCTCTGTGTGTATAAAACTACATACATGTATACACACACACATACACACATATATTTAATAATAACAATAAACAAAGAAGAAGAGACTATCAACTTGAGGGGTGATACTGGAGGAATTTAAGGAGTGTAGGTGAAAGGGATTTGAAGAAGGAAAGAGAAGAGGCAAATGATGTAATTCTACTTCAGTTAAAAGCATATTTAATAAGTAAATCATCCTAATCCTCTATAAACAAAACAGACAACAGTTAAAAACACAACAACCAATCCACTGGCAAAGTAATTCATTAGAAGCTACTAAAATATTACTCTATAAATCATCAATGTCTATTACTTGGTTTCTACCAACTTTTGTAAATATGACTGTGTCAATAAATATTTATATAAATATTAATACTCAGATTATTGCATTGTTTAGCACTTTGATAAAAGAACATTCAATATAGAAAAACATTACACATTCGAGAAAATTATTTGTAGACTCTGAAAAGATAATTTAGTTTCATTCCCTTCATTAGTATTTGTTAATATAAAAGCAACACTATGTCACTATGTTAAAGGCAAAAATTACAGTAATGCTTTAGTAGATTATTGTTTTTCATTAGGTCTTGTACAATACTGATAGCTCCTGGGCAATAGAGGAGAAGGGCGAAGGAAGAAGATTGTTCCTGACAATCAATTTGTATGTCAAATATTTCTTTCATAGCTGCATATTTCATAGTTACTGAACAGATATGTAGGGACTTACATAGTTACTGAACAGATATGTAGGGAAAAGTGTAAGTTGCAAGTATTGTAAAGAAATCTCACACACAAACATGTACTTTATAGCATATATATATGACGTATATTGTTATACATATAAATGTTCTATGTATATTGTGTGTGTTTTTATAAATATATGTTACACAGAGCTCATTTGAACAATAGACTCATTGCCTATAATCTCAAGAACATTGTTTAATAACTTACTAGGAAATATAGAAAGAGAAGACAATTCATGGATCATTGTACTCTGGATGTTAGAAAGGCTTAATGATTCTCATGTATGTATTTTCTTCTATATCTTTACTATGCATTTCTACATTAACTATGTAACCTCTTTTTAAGCTATTACAGTATATGGCTTCATTTTTTTACTAGTATTGCATTTATCACCTGAAAGTAAAACATTTTGAAGAACATCATTAAAAGAGTTTTAATAAATCACGGTCACCAGTATATACCACAAAACAGATGTAATATATTTTACCTACACAGTTATATGAAGCAGTACTGTGCTACTTACGTAATACTAGAGGAGACAATATAAAAGGCATTAGTAGAGACTTGGCTCTGCTTGTCAATGAATAGGATAGTTTGCCACAGGTTTATGAAAAAATGTACTTGTGAAAATTCTTTTCATTTGTGGTACATTGCTATTGTGACTTCCAAAACTTTTGCAGAATAAACTCAATAAAAGAAAATGTGATAAAGAGCACAGGGGAAAAGTTCAAGATGACTCAGCCCTACACAAAAACAAAGGCAAGGAAGATATGCTGAGAGCTGAAGTAACCTACTTCATACTTCCAGTTGATAATCTTTCTTTCTTTGCAGGTTATTTCTGAAGATATACTGAATAAAATGGATGGACTCAATCAAACAGTTGTGTCAGAATTTATACTCCAGGGACTTGACAACTCAAAGAATATTCAGGTCTTACTTTTTGTGATATTGTTGATGCTTTATCTTCTCATCGTATCTGGAAATACTGTCATCCTGATCTTAATAACCACTGACTCCCATCTGCATTCTCCTATGTACTTCTTGCTGGCCAACCTGTCCTTTGTTGATATGTGGCTCTCCTCAAACACCACTCCTAAGATGATCATAGATTTTCTCAGGGAAAACAAGACCATTTCCTTTGTGGGATGCATGTCCCAGGTCTTTTTTGCCCATTGCATTGCTGCAGGAGAGATGGTGCTATTGGTGGTAATGGCTTATGATCGCTATGTGGCCATCTGCAAGCCTCTCCACTACTTCACCATCATGAACCTGAAGAGATGTACTGGGTTGGTGTTGACTTCCTGGACCATTGGCTTTACACATGGTGTAAGTCATTTGGTAGTGGTTATACAGCTACCTTTTTGTGGTCCCAATGAAGTAGACAGTTTCTTCTGTGACATGCCACTGGTAATCAAGCTGGCCTGCATGGATTCTCATTATTTAAATACTTTAATGAATGCTGAATGTGGGATTGTGGCTATAACTTGCTTAACACTATTGCTTATTTCCTACACAAATATACTCATCACTGTTTGCCAGAGCTCAAAAGCTGGAGTATTTAAGGCCCTGTCCACATGTACTGCACACATCACAGTGGTAATGATCTTCTTTTTGCCCTGCATCTTCATCTACGTGTGGCCCCTCAGTATCACCTGGTTAGACAAATTTTTTGCTGTCTTTTATTCTGTTTTAACACCTCTTCTAAACCCAACCATTTATACACTGAGAAATAAGGAGATGAAAAATGCTATGAAAAGGTTCATAGATAAATATCTGGGCCTCAAAGTAAATTCCTAGTATCCAGAAATATATACTAATTTCTTCACATAATAAAATTTATATTCAAAGTCTTTAAAATTGGAAAATATTTTTTATTTCAAATTTTACCAATGGAGATATAATTTAATATTTTAAAGAGAACACAATATTTACTGACTAACCATCAGATCATTGTGAATCCTTCACCTTAAAATATAAATATGAATGATTTTCCCCCACAGGAATGCCATCAAACTATTTTCAATGTTTTTAATAAATTTCTACTTAACATTTTGACATTTTTACATGTTTAAACCTATGAATAAAATATTAACAAATTTTGCCTGAGTATAACTCTGTAGTTACCATATATACCCCAAATTGTTAAATTTCTTTGACAAATGACCAACATTATCATTTTTGTTTTATTTCAACTATTGACCGAATTAGTAATGGTGAGGGTCAAAATTTTTTTTAAAAAGATGAAACAAAGATAAACTTCACAAGGGTTATCAATAAAGTTTATTTTGTCTTTTTTAATTATTTTATTTATTTATAATTCATTTATTGTCCTCCTTCCCAGTCTCAATCCCCATGCCTAATCCTCTTCATCTTTAAGAGACTAATACCGCACCCAGCCACCACCTTACCCATCTAGAATCCCCCTTTTCTGCCAGCATCAAGTCTCCGCAGGTCCAAGTGTATCCCCTCCCACTGTGGCCAGGGAAGGCAATCCTCTGCTACATATGTAGCTGGGTCCATAAACCAGCCCATGTATGATACTCTTTGGTTGGTGCCTTAGTCTCTGAAAGCTCTGAAGTGTCCAATTTGTTGATTCTGCTGTTCTTCCTATGGGGCTGCAAATCCTTTTAGCTCCTTTAGTCCTTCTCTAAATTCCCCCATAGGGCTCCCAGACCTCAGTCCAATGGTTGATTGTCATTATCTGCATCTGTCTCAGTCAGGTATTGGTAGCCTTTCAGAGAATAGCCATGCCAGTCTCTTGCCTGCAAGTACAACATGCATCAGCAATAATGTTGAGGTTTGGGGCCTGCAATGAGATAGATCCCAAGTTAAGATAGCCTCTGGACGGCCTCTTCTTCAGTCTCTGATCAATTTTGTCCTTGCATTTCTTTTAGACAGGAATGTAAGATGGGTGGGTGGTCCCATCCTTCAACTGGCAGTCATGTCTATCTACTGGAGATGGTCTCTTCATGTTCCATCTTCCCACTGTTGGGCATTTTGGCTAAGGCCATCCCCATTATGTCCAGGTAATCTCTCATATCCCTGGTGTCTAGGACTTTCTACAGGTTCCCCCATCTCCCACACTACTGTGACCAAGCCAGCTCAGTCAGTCAACAGGTTCTCCAGTGCAGAAATGAGGATTAAAATGAAAAAAGACAATTAGACAACATTGTAGCATGGCCCCAGCCAGTTCTGAGGCTGAAGCACTTTTATTTTTTTCCAATCTGCTTTTATACCATTTTAATTAATGCAAGTAATAAGGTCAAATAGTATAAAAAACATAAAATGTTAAAGAACAAGCAAGGCAATAAACAAAGTCCCATGATCACTCCTATGATCTCTGTTTCTAAGGGCTTATCAGGATGACCAAGATATCTGAGCCTACTTCCATGTCCTAGCCCAAAGTCATATTCATGCCTGAAGCCTGCTTCTTTTTTTTTCTAGCCTAAAATTAGATTCCTGCCTGAGCTTACTTCCTTTTCATAGTCCAATGTAAGATTCATGCCTGAAGCCCATTTCCTTGTCCTTGGCCAATGTCAGATTCTTGCCAAGCATTCTCCAAAGTTCTCCACAATATTGAATATTTCTTTTCATTCTACTGGCCCTTTGGACTTCTCTCCTGTTTCCCTCCATACCTGATCCTGACCCCCTTTCTTCACTTTCCTCTCTACTCTCACCCAGGTCTTTCGCTCCCTCTGCCTCCTATGATTATTTTGTTCCACTTTAAGTGGTATTGGAGTATCCACACTTGGGTCTTCCTATATGGTCATGGGTATTTTGAACTTTTTTGCAAATATGCATTTATCAATGAGTACTTACTATGTATGTCCTTTGGGTCAGCATTACCTCACTAAGGATGGTATTTTCCAGTTCCATATATAGGCCTGCAAAATTCACAATGTCTTTGGTTTTAATAGTTGAGTAGTACTGTGTAAATGAAGCACATTTTCTGTATCTTTTTGTTGTTGTTGTTGAGGGACATCTGGGCAGTTTCCAGCTTCTGGGTATTACAAAGGAGGCTGCTGCTAATATAGTGGAGCACATGTCCTTTTGATATGGTAGAGTGTCTTTTATGTATAAGCCCAAGAGTAGTATAGCTGGGTCTTCAGGTAAAACTATTCAAATTTTCTGAGGAATTGACAGATTGGTTCCCAGAGTTGTACTAGTTTGCAATCCCCATAGGCAATGCAGGAGTGTTCCTCTTTCTCCATATCCTTACAAGAAATTTAGGTCACTTGAGTTTTTGATCTTAGCCATTCTGACTGGTGTGAGGTAGAATCTCAGGGTCCTTTTGATTGGCATTTCCTGGATGACTAAGGATTTTGAACATTTTTTAGGGGCTTTTTGGCCATTAGAAACTCTTTTGTAGTGAATTCTCCAGTTAGCCCTGTATCTCATTGTTTATTTTATTTTTTTGTTTTGCTTTAGTTTGCTTTGTTTTGTTTTTTTGGATACTAACTTCTTGAGTTCTTTATATATATTGGATATTAGCCCTCTTTCATTCAGATGTAGGGTAAGTGCAGACTTTTTCACAACCTGTATGCTGTCAACTTGTTCTACCAACAATATCCTTCTCCTTACAGAAGCTTTTCAGTTTCATTAAGTCCCATTTGTCAATTGTTGATCTAAGAGCCTAAGCCATTGGTGTTTTGTTCAGAAAAATTTCCCCTGAACCAATGAGTACAAAGCTCTTCAGTGTATCTGATTTTATGTTGATGTCCTTGATCCACTTGGACTTGAGCTTTGTACAAGGTGATAAATATGGAATTGTTTTCATTTTTCTACATAAGACTACCAGATAGCACCATTTGTTAAAAATGCTTTCTTTTCCCCTATGTATGTTTTTTGCTTTATTGTCAAAGATCAAGTGCCCATAGGTACATGGGTTCATTTCTGGGTGTTCAATTCTATTCCATTGACCCACCTGTCTGTCCTTGTACCAGTACCATGCTGTTTTTATGGTTATTGCTGTATAATACATCTTGAGGTCAGGTATGGTAATTCCCTCAGAAGATCTTTTATTCTTGAGAATTGTTTTGGTTATCCTTTTTGTTGTTGTTGTTATTCCATATAAAGTTGAGAATTGCTCTTTCCATGTCTGTGAAGAATTGTGCTGGAATCTTTTTTTATGAAGCTTGAATTGAATCTGTAGATTGCTTTTGATAAGATGACCATTTTCACTATGTTAATCCTACTGATTCATGAGCATGGGAGTTCTTTCTGTCTCCTGAAGTCTTCTTTGCTTTCTTTTGTCAGTGATTGGAATGTTTTTTCGTACAGATCATTTATTTGCTTGGTAAGAGTTACACCAATATATTTTCTACTATTTGTTTCCATTGTGAAGGGCCTTGTTTCCTAAATTTCTTTTTCTGCCTGATTATTATTTATATAAAGGAAGGCCATTGATTGTTTCAGTTAATTATATATTCAACCACATTGCTGAAGTTGTTTATCAGCTGTAGGCATTATCTGATAGAATTATATGGGTTGCTTATATATAATATCATATCATCTGCAAATAGTGATACTTTGACATCTTCCTTTTCAATTTGTATCTTCTTGATCTCCTTTTGTTGCCTAATTGCCCTAGCTAGAACTTTAAAAACTGTGTTGAATAGAGAGGGAGAGAGTGGGCAGCTTGTCTTGTCCCCGATTTTAGTGGGATTGTTTCTAATTTTTCTCCATTTAATTTAATGTTGTCTGTTGGATTGCTATATATTGCTTTTATTATGTTTAGGCATGTGCCATGAATTCTGGACTTCTCCAAGACTTTTAGCATGAACTGGTGTTGTATTTTTTTCAAAGGCTTCCTCAACATCTAATGAGATGATCGTGATGAACCTTTTTCTTTGAGTTCTTTATATAGTGTGTTACCTTGGTGAGTTTTTGTATGTGGAACCATCCCTGCATCCCTAGCATGAAGTCTACTTGATCTTGTTGAATGATGACAGATATCTATAGAATATGCCACCCCAAAGTACAAAATAATATATCTTCTTCTCAGCACCTCATGGAACAGTCTCCAAAATTGACCATATAATCAGACACAAAACAAGCCTCAACAGATACAAGAAATTTGAAATAACCCCACGCATTCTATCAGATCATCACAGACTAAGGCTGGACTTCAATAACAATAAAAACAGCAGAAATCCTACACACTCGTGGAAACTGAAGACCTGTCTGCTCAGTGATAACTTTGTCAGGGAAGAAATGAAGAAAGAAATCAAAGACTTTATAGAATTTAAGGGAAATGAAGAAAAAACATACTCAATACAGTGAAAGCAGTGTAAAAGGAAAATTCATAGCAATAAGTGCCTTCATAAAGAAACTGGAGAAGATCCCATACAAGTAATTTAAGAGTACACCTGAAAGCTCTAGAACAGAAAGAAACAAACATACCTAAGAGGAGTACGCTATAGGAAATAGTTAAACATAGGGCTGAAATCAATCAATTAAAAACAAGGAAAATAATACAAAGAATCAACAAAGAGGTGGCTCTTTGAGAAAATCAACAAGATAGATAAACCCTTAGCCAAACCAACTAAAAGGCACAGAGACAATATCAAAATTAACAAAATCAGAAATGAAAAGGGAGACATAACAGCAGAATCTAAGAAGTTCAGAAAATCATTAGAACCTACTGAATAATCCTGTACTCAACAAAACTAGAAAATCCATAGAATTTTTTTCTAGACAGATGCCGCATGCCAAAGTTAAATCCAGACCACATAAACTATCTAAATAGTCTCATCACCCCTATGGAAATCAAAATAGTCGTGAAAAACATCCCAACCAAAAAACAAACAAATAAAGAAAACAAACAAACAAACAAAAACAAAAACAAAAAAACAAAACAAAACAAAACAAAAAAACCAGGGCTAGACTAAATCCATGGTTTCAGAGCAGAATTCTAACAGACCTTCAAAGAAAAGCTAATACTAATACTTCTCAAACTATTCCTCAAAATAAAATCTAAGGCAACACTACCTAAATCATTCTGTGAAGCCACAGTTACTTAGATACCTAATCCACACAAAGACACAACAAGGAAAGAGAACTTCAGGCCAACTTCATTTATGGATATCAATGCAAAAATACTCAATAAAATTCTCACAAAACAAATCCAAGAATACATAAAGAATATCCTTTTTTCAAAGAAGAAAATTGAAAAGCTGATGTCCAAGATTGAGTGGGCCACCTGGCAATCTACAGTCTAACATTCTAATATAGAGTTAAGACACATGTTTTAAGAAATGCCACTTTGCATTTCATGACAAAAAAGTAAGTGTGCTTTTGGTAAACTATGATTTGAAAATAAATATTATTACTTTTAATTTTTATTTTTTTCATTTCTGATCAAATGAAAGACAATTATTAGTTTTGATGGATTAGTTTGGAGTGAATGACCAAGTAGTCTGATAAATTATCACCTCTCCTTATTCAGGATATCTCTCCTGCTCAAATGTAATCTTCATCAATATTGATGACATCCACATTTTTCCTTTGGAAACAAAAACAAAACTTCTTACCCAACATAACACAACCCAGTTTCCATTCTAAGGTCAATTCCTCTTTAAAATATAAAGGCTGATTTAATTCAGAAGGTTTTTAAAACTATCCTGTGTGTATCTACAACTGTTGGTCTTTTCTCACTAGCATTTAAACAATTTAAAGTCAATAAAACCACTATGTAACCTATCTTTCAGGATATTGTTACCCCTTCCCATTTATGAAGTATATATTTTAAGTACCATTAGATCTTTCTATAACTGCTTGCCCTGTAGAATTATGTAGTATAACTGTAATCACCTTTATGTTGTAATATGTAAATACTTGTTTCATTATGCTAGAGATATATGCTGGAGCATTGCTAGTTTTAATTTGTACAGGTTTAGAAGATACCATAGAGAATATTGACACAACAGTCAAAGAAAATACAAAGTTCAAAAAGCTCCTAACCCAAAACATCCAGGAAATTTAGGACACGATGAAAAGACCAAACCTATGTATAATAGAAGTAGAAGAGAGTGAAGATTCTCAATTCAAAGGGCCAGGAATGATCTTCAACAAAGTCATAGAAGAAAACTTCCCTAGCCAAATATATTTGACCAGAGAAGAAATTCCTCCCATCGTATAATAATCAAAACACTAATTACACAGAACAAAGAAAGAATATTAAAAGCAATAAAGGAGAAAGGCCAAGTAACATATAAAAGCAGACCTACAAGAATTATACCAGACTTCTCAACAGAGACTCTAAAAGCCCAAAAAACTTTGATAGAGGTCATGTAGACCCCAAGAAAATGCAAATGCCAGCACAGGCCATTATACCCAACAAAATTCTCAATCACCATAGATGGAGAAACCAAAATATTCCATGATAAAACCAAATTTAAACATTATCTTTTCACTAAACAAGCCATACAGAGGCTAATAGAAGGAAAACTCCAGTCTAAGGAGGGAAAATAAAACCAAGAAAAAAAACCAAGAAATTAATCATCTCACAACCTAACCAAAAGAAAAGAACTCTTGCCTATAGTTTTAAAACATACTTATTCTTTCTTGGGAGCTCTTCCTAAGTTCCTGGCTGTGTTCTGAATCTTCATTTGTGCCATGGGAAGGATGCTACAAAGAATCTTTACCTTTCCTGTTTCATTCTATTGAATAGTTTTAGTTCTTAAGGCAGCTTCCCTCTGTAATATGTGGTCCATATAGCTCTGGAAGGGGGCCAGAGCCTAATCACCTTTTCTATAAACTCAAATAGAAAACTTTTCTCCCAAATTATCATGTCCTTTAGCCAGTAACCAGAAAAATTTTTCATTTGACTTCTGTCCCAGAGGAGTAATAAAATAACTACAAAACTCAGAATCATATCCATTTTTATAATGAAAACAATTCAAAACAAATGAAGTAAACTAAACAAACAATCTACAAGCCTTTTCTTAGGCTTTTTCTAATCTATCGTGCCAGGATATTTAACCCAAAAGTCCTGTAAAGCACAAGATTGAAGAACAAGAGTTATCTTGCAAGACTTTAAGGCTTCATTAAAACAATTCTGTTTTTATAAATCTCCCTACAATCCTTAAAATCTCTTTGCTTACTGTATAAACCTATTCTCAAGCCCTTTTCCTAATTTCTTATGCCAGAATTTTTAACCCAAAATTTTCCTGAAGACCACTTTTGAAGAAT
>JADRCD010142096.1:0-22186 GCA_019843815.1 Montemys delectorum | reverse complement strand
ATATGCTGAATTAAAGCAATTCTATTTTCATATAACCTCCCTGTATCTTTTCTTGGAGGATGCTGACCTCCAGCTCAGCCTGTCTTTGCACAGCAGGGGTTCCAGCACCTCTGCACCTAAACCCTCTGAATTAGTTTTGAAACACTGGAAGAATTCCCCACGAGGCTCAGGCAAAATCTATATTCTTTTCTATCTTTAAAAACAATTAAACCAAACTTAGAATTCTATCCTATGATTACCTGATTGTAGGAAGCACGCAGCTTTTACTTTGGCTCTCTGCCTTAGAGCTGCGATCCTAACTATTTCCACAGCAAGGGAACTCAGAGCATATGCTGAATCTTTCCCTGTGCTTCTTTGTTGAAGATTCCTGTGTGCTAGAGCCATGTGACTCCACTCTGCTCACTGAGAAACTACCTCTCCCCTCCTTCCAGAACTGCTTCACTGTGTCTGAATCATTACAAGAATCCTAAGTTATTAGTGGATTCTTGCCTACCATGTTATATATCATCTATTGCATGTAGTTCTAAAAACACGCTTATTCTTTATTGGGAGCTCTCCTAAGCTCCAGATTATGTTCCAAGAATGGCTACCACGATGTTGCCAGTTGGCATTTTCTGGAGAGCCTCATTATGCTAAGCTGTCAACAACTGCCCTTCCTGAAAACTCTGGGAGCTGCTGTTCACATGCTACCTGCTAAATGCTCCAGTTGGCTCTGCCAACCACCAATGACTGCCCTGTGGCTGTGCCCTTTCTCCTGCCCATCTGAGTCATTGTAGATGGAAAACACTAGACAGCCTTAATATTTTATAATCAGCTAGATAACACAATCACTTGGCATGGAATCTATTGTCTTAAACTCATTGGCAATCTTATATCAGAATTCTTCCAGTGGTGGCCACTGGTTATAATAGCCTTGAACACATCCATACCGGGGGAAATTCCCTGAACAGAACACCAATGGCTCAGGCTTTAAAATCAACAATTGATAAATTTTTAAATTCATAAAATTAAAAAGCTGCTGTAAGGCAAAGGACACTGTCAACAGGACAAAACTGCACTCTACAGATTAAAGCACTCAAGAAGTTGTATTCCAGAAACCCAAATAACCTAATTTTAAAATGAGGGTACAGAACTAAAAGAAGAATTTTTAACTGAGGAATCTCGAATGGCTGAGAAGCACCTAAAGAAATATTCAACATCCTCAGTCATCAGAAAAATGCCAATCAAAACACCCCCGAGATTCCACTTTACACCAATCAGAATGGCTAAACTCAAAAACTTAGGCTACAGCATATGCTGGCAAGGATGTGGAGAATGAAGAATACTCCTCTGTTGCTGGTGGGACTGCAAGCTGGTAAAACCACACTGGAAATCAATCTGGTGGTACCTCAGAAAACTGGAAATAGTTCTACCTGAAGACCCAGATATACCACTACTGGATATATACAAAAAGATACCCCATTGTACCACAAACATGTGTGCTTAGATATGTTCATAGCAGTCTTATTTGTGATAGTGAGAAGCTGGTAACAACCCAGATTTCCCTCAACAACGACAACGACAACAACAACAACAACAACAACAACAAAATGGATAGAGAAAATGTGGTTCTTTTACATAAAGGAATACTACTCAGCTATTTAAAACAAAGACTTCAACCTGCACCCTGGCCTGACCCTGTGCCACAGCTATATGGACCCCAGTCCCACCTCACACCCCAGTTCTACTCAGAGAGAGCAGGTCTCGCAGGAGTGCTAACACACCAGAGATCACAGGTGAGACTACCACTGCTGCCCCAAAACTGGGGCCAAGTGGGTCCTGCCCAGAGCCCATAAGACCCAAGATCCTTGGAGCAATAGGGTCCACCTTCCAGATTCCATCTGTACCTGGGGATGACCTTGTACCATAGCTATCTGGAACCTAGTCCTGCCCCACACCCTAATCCAGCCCGGAGAAAATAGGTCTCCCAGGAGTGCTAACACACCAAGATCACAGGAGTACTAATACATCTAAGACCACAGACTCACAGGCTTACAGGTGGGACAAGCTCCTGATAGAAACAGCAAAACAAACTATCACCAGAGATAATCGGATGGCAAGAGGCAAGCACAAGAACTTAAGCAACAGAAATGAAGGCTACTTGGTATCATCAGAACCCAGTTCTCCCACTACAGCAATCCTTGGATACACCAACACACACCTGAAAGGCAACATTTGAATTGAAAAATCAGTTATGATAATGATAGAGGACTTTAAGAAAGATACAAATAACTCCCTTAAAGAAATACAGGAGAACACAGGTAAACAGGTAGAAGCCTTTAAAGAGGAAGCACATAAGTCCCTTAAATAAATACAGGAAAATACAACCAAACATGTGAAGGAATTGAGCAAAACCATCCAGGATTTAAAAGTGGAAATAGAAACAATAAAGAAATCACAAAGGGAGACAACCATGGAGATAGAAAACCTAGGAAAGAGATCAAAAGTCATAGATACAAACAACGTCTACAGAATACAAGAAATAGAAGAATCTCAGGTGTAGAAAATAACATACAAAACATTGACACAACAGTCAAAGAAAATGCAAAATTCAAGAAGCTCTTAACCCCCCAAAATTCAGGAAATCCAGGACACAATTGAAAGACCAAATCTAAGAAAAATAGGCATAGAAGAGAGCAAAAATCCCCAACTGAAAGTGCTAGTAAACATGTTCAACAAAATTATAGAAGGAAACTTCCCTAACCTAAAGAAAGAGATGCCCATAAACATACAAGAAGCCTATAGAACTAAAAATAGATTGAACCAGAAAAGAAATTCCTCCTGTCACATAATGATCAAAACATGAAATGAACAAAACATAGAAAGAATATTAAAAGCAGTGAGAGAAAAAGGTCAAGTAACATATAAAGGCAGACCTATCAGAATTATACCAGACTTCTCACCAGAGACTATAAAAGTCAGAAGATCCTGGGAAGATGTCATATAGACCATAAGAGAACACAAATGCCATCCCAGACTATTATACCCAGCAAAACTCTCAATTACCATAGATGGTGAAACCAAGACCATAACAAAACCAAATTTAAACAATATTCTTCCACAAACCAGCCCTATAAAAGATGATAGTTTGAAAACTCTAATACAAAGATGGTAACTACTCCCAAGGAAAAGGCTGAAATTAATCTTCTTTCAACAAACTAAAAAGAAGATAGCCACACATACTTAATCCCACTTCTTCAGCAAAAATAATAGGAACCAACAATCTCTGGTCCTTAATATTGCTTAATATCAATGGACTCAATTCTCCAATTAAAAGAAATAAATTAACATACTGGATAAGTAAACAGGTCCCAGCATTTTGCTATATACAGGAAACATACCTCACTGACAAAGACAGACACTACCTCAGAGTAAAAGGCTGGAATTTTTTTTTCCAAGAAAATGGTACCAAGAAACAAGCTGGAGTAGCCATTAAAAACTTTATGAAATTCACAGACAAATGGATGGAACTAGAAAATATTATCCTGAGTGAAGTAATATAGTCACAAAACACCACACATGGTTTGTACTCACTGATAAGTGGATATTAGAAAAAAAAGCTCGGAATACCCATGATACAACTCACAGATCATATGAAGGCCATGAAAAAGAAGACTAAAGTATGGATGCTTCAGTCCTACTTAGAAGGGGGGACAAAACAATCATGGGAGGTAGAGGGTGGGTAGGGCTTGGGAGAAAGAGAGTGGGGGGAGAGAAAAAAAGGTGACAGGATAAGGTATGGAAGGAGACAGGGGAGGTGTACAGAGGGTCAGGAAATTGAACAGAGGTGTGTAGCAATGGGGCATGGGGACCTGGGGTAGCCACCAGAAAGTCCCAGATACCAGGAGAGCAAGAGGCTCCCAGGACACAATGGGGATGTCATTAGCTAAAATACTCAACATGGGGAGAGAGAACCTGGAGAGACCATATGCAGAGCTTAGGCACAGCCCCGAGTTGAGGGAGGAGACCACCCACACTTCTCAAAATTTTAACCCAGAATTGCTCCTGTTTAAAGAAAATACAGGGACACAGTGTGAATCAGAGACTGAAGAAAAGGCCATCCAGAGACTGCCCCACCTGGGAATCCATCCCATATACAGAAACCAAACCTAGACACTATTACAGAGACCAAGAAGTGCTTGCTGACAGGAGCCTGATATGGATGTCTTTTGAGTGGCTTGGCCAGAGCTTTACTGATACAGATGGGATACTTGCAGACAATGATTAGACTGATCAGGGGGACCCCAATAGAGGAGTTACAGAAAGGACTGAAGGAGTCTAAGGAATTTGTAACCCCATAGGAAGCACAACAATACCAACCAACCACACCCCACAGAGCTTCCAGGGACGAAATCATCAGCTAAAGAGTTCACATGGAGGGAGCCATGGCTCCAGCCACATGTGTAGCAGAGGATTGCCTTATCTGACATCAAAGGGCAGGAGGAAGTCCTTGGTCCTATGAAGGCTCCATGCCCCAGTGTAGGAGAATGCTAGGGATGTGGGGTGGGAGTAGGCAGGTGGTTGGGGGAGCACCCTCATGGATGCAGGGAGTGTGTGTATGGAGGAGGATGGGTGGTTTTCAGAGAGGAAACCAGGAAGGGAGATAACATCTGAAATGTAAATAAACAAAATAATCAATATTTTTTAAAAAAGAAACCTTCATGAACATTGTAGGCAAATGAATGGAACTAGAAAATATCATCCTGAGTGAGGTAACCTAGATCCAAGGGGACATTCATTGTATGTGCTCCCTGATAATTAGTATTATTCCAAAAGCTCAGAATACCCACAATACTACTCATAAAGATATGAAGCTTAACAAGAAGGAAGTCTAAATTGTGGATGCTTCACATCCAGTTTGAAGGGGGAACAAAATAATCATGGGAAGCAGAGGGAGAGAGGGACCTGGGTTGGAGAGGATAGGGGAAGGAAAAAAGGAGGACACAGGACCATGTATAAGAAGAGACAGGAGAGAAGTCCAGAGGGCTATGGGGAAGGGTGGAGAACTGGGGGAACCACTAGAAAGTCTCACACACCAGGGATGTGAGAGGCTCCCAAGTCCCAATGGGGATAACATCAGCCAAAATACCCAGCAGCAGGGAGATCAAACATGAAGAGCCCACCTCTAATAGGTAGATATGGCCCCCAGAGGAGGAATGGGTACACCCACCCATTCCAATTTTTTTAACCTAGAATTGTCCCTGTCTGAAAGAAATACTGGGAGAAAAAATGGAGCAGAGACTGAAGAAAAAGCCATCTAGAGACTGTCCTACTGTGCAATCAATTTCATCTGCAGACAACAAACCCAGACACTATTGCTGATGCCAAGATGCGCTTGCAGACAGGAGCCTGTTATGACTACTCTGAGAGTCTCTGACAGAAGCTAAGACAGATGTAGAAACTCACAGCAAGCTACTGGACTGAGCCTGGGGACCCCAATGGAAGAGTTAGTGGAAGGGCTGAAGGAGTTGAAGTTGCTTGGAACCCCATAGGAAAAACAATAGTATTAACTAACAGGATCCCTCAGAGCTCCCAGGGACTAAACCACCAACTATGTGTATATATGGGCTGGACTAAGGCTCCTGCTACATATGTAGCAGAGGACTGACTTATCTGGCATCACTGGAAGGAAAGGGGCTTGGTCCTATGGAGGCTTGATTTCCCCAGAGAAGGGGGATAGTATAGGGGTGAGACAGGAAAGAGTGGGTGGATGGGGGAGCACCCTCCTAGAGACAAATGGGATGAGGTTTTTGTGAGGGATAAAATTAGAAATATAAACAAATAAAATGATTAAAAAACATAAACAAACAAACAAAAGACTGGATGAAGCAACCCAGTAAAAGAAAAACGGGTCCCAGGAGCAGGCAATAGAATCAGAGACATCCCAACTTCCACTATTAGGAGTACAACAGAAACCCAAGCAACAACTACAGTGTGTGTCCTGAGGGCCTACTCCCTGCCCACGAAGGCCTAGCAATTGCCAGTTCAAGTCTCTGTGAGTAGCCAATAGCTCTGCTTAGTTGACTCTCTGGGCCTTGTTCTCCTGGAGTTGTACACACCTCTTGCACTCTTTCTTCCTCCTCCTTTGTTTGGTTTCCTGAGCTCCGCCTACCTTGAGATCCAAGTCACAAGATGGAGCCTATGCCAGGTGCTGCCTAGATGGAAAAAAAAAGAAGCAGGATGGCTCAGCAGAACTCAATATGATTAACGAAAACAACAACAAAGTGAACAAAGTGATTCCTTATGATATTCTGCTATACTCATAGAGCAGTTATTAGCCAAATCATCATTAGAAAGACTTCCTTCAGCAACTGATTAGATCAGATACAGAGATACAGACACCCACAGTCAGACATTAGTCAATTACTTTTAAAATTTAACTCAGTCCAATGGATGGCTATGAGCCTCTACTTCTGTCTTAGTCAGGCACTGGCAGATCCTCTCAGGAGAGAGCTATATCAGGCTCCTGGCAGCCAGCACTTGCTGGCATCCACAGGGTGGGATTGTGAGCAGGGGGAGAGGTGAAAGAAAGGGGGTTTGTTTTTGTTTTTGTTTTTTATTTTATTATTATTATTTTTGGAGGGGAACCTGGGTAAGGAGATATTGTATGACATGTAAATAAAAATAAATAAATAAATAAATAAATAATTTAGCCCTGTATTCAGTACACAGGCAGAATGAAGTCAATCTTTGAATTAGAGTTCTACCATTTCCCTAACTCTCTATACATGATAATCTTTAGCTGTGTTTCTTAGATGGTTTTATTCTAAAATTGAAATAAGCATATTTGAAATGTACATCTGTGTATTCTTTATAAAACTTAGTTAAAGAAGATGGAGGCAAATTGTCTCTGAGAATAAAAAGGTTTGCTCTGTAAGTCTGACAATTTAAGTTCAACTGCTAGAAAATTGGGGAGGGTAGAAGGAAAGAATTGACAGAGTGATGCTATGACCTCTCTCTATACACACTATGGCACAAACTCACACACACACACACACACACACACACACATATACACACACACATATGTATATATACATATATACATACATATATATGTATATATATATATATATAAAATAAGTATAGACAAATAATTTTCAACAGCCTTATGGGTTTAAACAGCTTGATGGCAAATTCAAACCTGCAAACATCGCATACAATTACAGAGCACACTGAAGTCCATCAGTTATGTGACCAAGATTTCAAATTGCATGCATTATGGTATTATGTTCACAATATTTTCGGGTTTTGGTTTTTGTTTTTGTTTTTTTTTTTAATATTTCACACTTTTAGCAAATGGTTGTATAGGTATAAAATGTTTGGAGTCGCTGATTAAATGCATATAGTATGAGATCAGGCAGCAGCAAACTTCTCTTTATTCCTTATTAATGAAGAGAATAGTCTTGAAAGGTTGACTAACGTTACCAATGCTGTGATGTCTACCAGGAGTTTTCACATGTCCCTTTTCCTACTTTCATAAAGAAGTAACACTCAGTATCACTCTTAGCAGAGAAATCCCCAGGAGGGGTCCAAGATAATTATTTCCAAGGCTTTTTTTTTGTTGATATTGCTCAGAATACAGAATAGGTGATGTTGGATACCCGTGGGACGATTGCAGAAAGGAAGACAGGTCAGGCTGAGGGGAAACTCTTTACTCAGCATCAAGTCTTCATAAGCACACATCACATGGAAAGAAAATCTGACTCATGGGAAATTTGTGATTCTGGTGAGTCATTTCTCTGATATTATTGTTAGGAAATTCTTAAAATATTTCCAGTAATTTCTTTTTATCAATACTTAGTATGAGATGGGATGCAAGAAGCTTGTGTTTCTTTTTCTTGCCATTTTTAGAGCCCACTTCATGTTTTTTCTATACCTGTCCCATTCCATGAGTCTTCATATCTATATCAAGATCATTATTTTTTATGAGATAAAAATAATAAATAATCCATAAAAGCAGTATTTAGCTAGCATTGTAAAAATATCCCCTTCAACTTAAATAAAATATTTTTTAATTTAGAGTGAATAGGATATAAGATAACTTTCATCATATAAATAGTAAAAATGATAGCAATTCAAGTGATAAGAGACATAATAAATGGGTACTTTTTAACTAAGATTTTAAGGAACTGAAACTAGTCTCCAGAGAAAAGGAGAAATAACATGTCCCAGGAATGTGCCCTCTAATTTGTTGTCAAATATTGAGTGGTCAGACCCGAATTCATATACAATAAGAAAGTCTAACTCAATAGGCCGTGTATGTGTGTTTGAAAAACTACGTACATATTATTACATATGTGTGTAATAGTAATAAACAAAGAAAAAAAGGCTATCATCTTGAGGGGTGGGACTGGAAGACTTTAAGGATTGTAGGTGAGAGGAATTTCAGAAAGGAAAATGAAGAGGAAAGTGATGTAATTCTACCTCAATTAAAAGCATATTTCATATGTAAAATCATCCTAACTCTCTAAAAACAAAACAGACAGACAAAAACCTAACAACAACCAATCTTCTGGCAAAGTAGTTCTGTAGAAGCTACTAAAATATCACTTTATAAATCATCAGTATCTATCACTTGGTTTCTACTATGTTTGGTAAATATGGCTACATCCATAAATACATAAGTATTTACTCATCTATAAATACATAAATAAATACTCAGACTATTACATTGTTTGGCACTTTGATAAAAGACCAATCAATATGAGAAAAAACATTACACATAAAGAAAATTGTTTGTTTGTAGACTCTAAAAACAGATAATTCAGTTTGCTTCCCTAGAATTACCACTTAGTTAAAGGCAAAAAATACAGAGATACTTCAATAGATTATTATTCTTCATTATGTCTTGTAAAATACTGATAGCCCCTGGGCAAGAGAAGAGAAGGGCAAAGTGGTTGTTCCTGACAATCAATATGCATGTCAAATATGTCTTTCATAGCAACATATCTCATAGTTACTGAACAGGTATGTAGGAACTTAAGACAAGTATAAGTAATAAGTATTTTAAAAACATTCACACATACAAACATGTACTTTAAAGCAAATATATGTGTCAACATATATATGACATATATTCTCATACAAGTAAATGTTTTATATATTGTGTGTGCTTTTAAAAGTATCTATTACACAGATCTCATTTGAACAACAGACACATTTCCTAGAACCTCAAGAACTATATTGTTTAAAGATACACTAGAAACTATGGTATGAGGAGTAATTTCATTGATAATTGTACTCTGGATACTAGAAAGGCTTAATGATTCTTATGTGTGTATTTTCTTCTGCATCTTTACTGTACAGTACTACATTAACTGTGTAACATCTTTTTAAGCTATTGCAGTACATGGCTCTAATTTTTTTTTACTAACATTTAAGTTATCACCTGAAGTAAAATATTCTGAGTACCATCATTAAAAGAGTTGATAAATGATGGTCACCAGAATGTAGCACAAAGCAGATGTAACATCATTTACATCCACAGGTGTGTAATTCAGTAGTGTGCTACATACATAATACTAGATGAGAGAATATAAAAGGCATTGCATGAGACTAGGCTCTACTATCAATGAAAAGGATAGTCTGCCACAGCTTTGTGAAGGAATATACTTGCTCTCTTAAATAGTAATTCCTTTCATTGGTGGCACAGTTCTATCATGACTTCTTAAACTTGTACAGAACAAACACAGTTACAGAAAAGGTGATAAAGAGCACAAGGGAAAGTCAACAAGCCTCAACCCTACACAAAGATCAAAGGCAACAAAGATATGCTGAGAGCTGGAGAAACAGTCTTACTTAGAACAAGCAAATTCAATATATTACTCAATATCAAATGGTCTGTCCTTACAAATTGTATCTACAAGTTACATTTTCCAGACTGATCAATTTATATTTTGGAAAATCTATGTATATGAATATACATGTATGCACTTAAAAATCACCGAAAAAAGAGGCCATTTGAAAGAGAAGATGGAGGATGTCTATTGAGTGATTTGTTGAGAAGAACGGGAAGGGGAAATTATGTAATTATATTTTAATTTCAAAACATAGGAGAAATAGCTAAAACGAAACAAAAAATATAATCCTGGAAAATTTAGATATGCTAGAAACAGTCCTATGAAACAATCAAATTGTCAAGGAACACACACTCTGTGTTCTATAAGCAGGGTATCTTTACATATTTGGTAAATCTTTGTAAAGTTCATGCATTATCTGCTACCATGCATCTATAGCAGATGGTTGTGTTATCTGATGTCTTCAGGGTGTTCTTGGGTTTGTTTGCTTGTTTGTTTGTCTTTGTTGTTGGAGTTGTTTTCATTTTTACTCTATCCTCCGAACCCTTAAAAAAAAAAAAAAAGAGATGTAAAATAATTGTAAAAGATAATGTCAGGTAACTCATTGTTTCTTGATGATAGAGAAATCAAAGGATCAAAGATGATTTACAAGTTGAAAATTGCCAGGAGAATTAGTAACTAGAGGAGAAAATGGAGAATGGTTATCTACCATCCAGCTTGAGTATTGTCCATTTAATCAGTAGAAGCACCCTGCCTGTACTTTGATGAGAAAAATTGCTGCTCACTGGATGGATAACTTCACACTCATTAAAGACTGAGATCAAAGAATAACTAAGCTTACAGGTTTATGTAATATATTCTATTCTTTAAAACAACATAGATAATAAATAGATAAGTAACATAATAAGAACATATAGCGATGAGACATTGAGGATAGATGATATATAACTTACATCAAGAAACTACAATACCTAAGAGTCTAGTTATTCTCAATATTTTGTAGTTGCAAGATAATTAAGTTGTTGATGCAACTTGAGATCTACATATTATAGTGCTAAATTTGAACTAAATGTGACTTTTAGGGCTGAGGTTTAAATATGGGTTGCCTTGTTCTCAGTAAATCTGTCCCAATATGCATTTTCATTGATAATTATTAATCAGTTTTGTTGAATAAATAAATTTGATAATGTATCCGTGTCAATAAATAACTGTAAACATAGTTTAATGTTTTGATTTGGTATCAGTGTAAATCTTATATGTAATGCATTCCACTAAAGTTTTCAAAACATGTGCATTAGAAATTTAAACTAAAATTTTAGTTTATTGATGTCATGGATTTTATTTTACTAACCCTCAAGGAAATCATTAAACAAGCTTTCAAAAATGAGTTCACCCTGTCCGACACTTTGTACTGAACTTCAATACAATTCCCCACACATTTCTGAGTTTAAACCTCATTTTTGTTGTAGAATAACATGATTGCTACTAATTCATACCATTTATGAAACCACACACATTTTTAGGTTTTCACATTACTGTCTTTCTCTCCTCATTTTTCTCTAATAATAGGTATTTCCTCATAGACAATGTATGTAACAGTTTCACCTGATGCTTCTTTTTTTGGGGAGTTGCTCTTGACTCATTAACTTTACCTGAGGAAGCAATGTCACTCATATTTGGCTTTGATTTCTCTTTATTTCTATCCACCAAGTTTCAACAGGAATGTCTAATTCTACAAAGGAAGTAACTTATCCCATGTCTCCAGTTGATTGACAATCTTTTTTTCTTTGCAGTTTATATCTGAGGACACACTGAATATAATGGGTGGAGGCAACTGGTCAGTGGTGTCAGAATTTGTACTCTGGGGACTTGCCCACTCAAAAAATATTCAGGTCTTACTCTTTGTGATATTTCTTATGCTTTATCTGTTCATTGTGTCTGGAAATATTGTCATCCTAATCTTAATAACCACTGACCCCCATCTGCATTCTCCTATGTACTTCTTGCTGGCCAACCTGTCCTTTATTGATATGTGGCTCTCCTCAAACATCACTCCCAAGATGATCACAGACTTTCTCAGAGAAAACAAGACCATTTCCTTTGCAGGATGCATGTCCCAGGTCTTTTTTACCCACTGCATTGCTGGAGGAGAGATGGTGCTGTTGGTGGTAATGGCTTATGATCGCTATGTGGCCATTTGCAAACCACTCCACTACTTTACCATCATGAACCTGAAGAGGTGTACTGGCTTGGTGTTGACTTCTTGGACAATTGGATTTATACATGGTATAAGTTACTTGATAGTGTTTGTGCAGCTGCCTTTTTGTGGTCCCAAGGAAATAGACAGTTTCTTCTGTGACATGCCACTGGTAATCAAGCTAGCCTGCATGGATTCACATGATTTAAATACTTTAATGAATGCTGAATGTGGGGTTGTGGTTGTAACCTGCTTTAGTCTCTTGCTTATATCCTATACCTACATCCTTGTCACTGTTAGCAAGAGCTCTAAAGCTGGAGCATCTAAAGCTCTGTCCACTTGCAGTGCCCACATCACTGTAGTGATGATCTTTTTTGTACCCTGCATCTTCATCTATGTGTGGCCTCTCAGTATCACTTGGTTTGACAAATTTCTTGCCGTGTTTTACTCTGTTATTACTCCTCTCCTAAATCCTACCATTTATACACTGAGAAATAAAGAGATTAAAAATGCCATGAAAAGATTCATAAGTAAATTTCTAGGTCCCAAAAGAAATTCTTAATATCAAGAATTGTGTAGTAATTTCCTCACATGTTGAGATTTGCTGTATTAAAAAGCTTTAAAACTAGCAATGTTGTTTCTATTTAAAATATATACTAAGTATTCAATAGATATATAATTTAATATTTTAAAAATAATATGATATTTACTGATCATCTTTAAGAATATTGTAAGTCCTTCATATTATAATCTAAATATGAATAATCTTTCCATATGCCATCAAATATGCTTCTATGTTTTTAATAAAGTTGTACTTAACTTTTCAAACTGGTCTCATTTGTTTAACTTTATGAATAAAATATTAGTAGTTTTTTCCTGAGTATAATTCTGTACACAATCATATATGCCCCAAATTACTTACTTCCTTTGCCAAATAACTAATATCATTTTGTCTTATCACAGCTACCTACCAAAATACTAACGGGGTGAGCAGAAAGAATTAAGAACTGTGAAATGAAGTGATAAACTTCACATGGACCAGCTGTGAACTTTACTTTGTGATTTTTTTAAAAAAATCAGATTACTATAATGTCATAATTAAATGAATGAATAAAGATTAAATTTCAATCTTATCTCAATCTAGTATTAAAATTTTCATTTAAATTATTACTTAGTATTGTATAATATCCTGAAGATTTTTCTCCTTGAGTTCAAATGTCCATAAATAAATTAATTATTATAACTATTATACTTCATTTAATGTCTTAACACAGATAAGACATTTAACAAATGTATTTGTAAATACACATATGTTGCTGTTGATTAGTGATGCTGCCAACATGTCTAAAATAACTCAGATTATTACCTTTGCCCTTGTTTGTTCACCATAGCCATGTGGAAACACCCTGTTGATAAATAAACAACATACTTTGTTATTAGGACACAGAGAAATCAAATTGACTAGGGATCTTCCTCCTATTCAACAGCATTTATAGTGCTAAACATTACTTAAGGCATTGGGGAAGAAAAGACTTCAATGCTCTTACTCAACTCTGGACCCTGGATGAGAAAACAGAAACCTACGTGGCAAGATATATTTACTGTTATAACAATGGCAATAGTCTGTCAGATAAAACAACTTATTTTTGGTGCCTCTTCTACAGGAGAGAGATTATGCCTGATACTGTAAAGTTGGTTAAAACTCAATCATCAATAGGAGGAAAGGACCTTGGCCTTGTGAAGGTTCTGTGCCCCAGTGTAGGGGAATGCCAGGGCCAATAAGTGGGAGAGGGTGGGGTGGCAGGCATGGGGAGGGGGGAGGCAAAAGGAGTTTGTTCTTGTTGTTTTTGTTTGTTTGTTTGTTTTTTGGAGGGGAACCTGGGAAAGGGAAAATTTACATGTAAATAAAGAAAATATCTAATAAAAAAAACAAAACTTGAAAGCCATTCAAGCAGCTTACTAGTTTCAGATTTTACATTTATTTTATTTTATTCATTCTTAGTTGACTTTTATGTTATTAAGGATGAGAGATTAGGGTTTAATTTCATTATTTATGTAGGCATCCAATTTTCCAAATAATATCTGTAGAAGATTCTGTCTTTGTCTCATGTTATTTTTTTCATCTTTGTTGAAAATAGAGTCACTGTAAATTTGTGGACTTAAGTGAAAATCTTCTACTATATAATATTAATTTAGACAATGGTAGACAATCATACCATTGCCACATGTTTTACTTTGTAGTAGAATTTGAGTTCATGCATAATAATCCAATGAATAATTTTCCCTTTGCTCTGGAACACATTGGCAATCTTGATGCTTTCAAATTGTTTTTTCTGGGAACCATTGCTATGTGATTGATGATTTCATGAGAGCTGATATTTTAATATTGTTTATGGTTTTGTGATATGATGTGGGCCTCTGGATTTAAGTTGTTGTTTAATATTTTTAAATGATTTTTATTTTTAGCCCATTAGGCTGATAGTACAAGGAAAAACAGTGGGGTAGAAGTTTGATGAAATTACTGGGGAAAGATGAATGGAGTAATGGGAGAGTTAGGACTCTGACCAGATCTGGTCATTTGTGTTCAAGGCTTGGCAGAGAGGATCATGGTGCAGGGAGAGATGAGCAATGGTCAATTCAGGTCTTTTACTAGATCTTATATTTATCCAGAATCTTGGGTGAATTTTGCAGGTCTCTTAACACATCTGTCAACATGGGATGGTGCCTGGTAGAGTTTGTTATGCAATCTGTACTACTTCATGATACGCCGTTTCCATAAATTTAACAATATTGTACATTTAAATTAGCTTAAGAGTGAAAAGTTTCTGAAGTGTTGTCACTATGTACATGAAGGAGAAATAATTGATAACATAAAAAATGATATTTTCCTTAGCTTGATTGCTAAGTGTACTTCATGGAATACAAAACACTGCTCTTCATCTTAAATATACACAACTTTAGTTGAGTAATTATTATTAAATAAAGATTAAAAGTGGGCTAGAAGACATGAAAAATTGAGTACACCAAAAAAAAAATGTCTACATTTGTGAGTAGAAACAGATTAAATTGAGTATATATTAGTAAAATAAGGAAATATTGTACTAGGGGTTCTTAGAGACAGAAAAATTTATTTCCCTCTCCTCCCTCTTCCTTTCCCTCTCTCTCTCTCTCTCTCTCTCCCTCCCCTCCCCCATCCATCCCCCTTCTTCCCTCCCTCTCTCTCTTCTCTTAATACTTTCAAGTACCTGAATAAATATCTTATAATATATAAGATAATTTATTTCATTGAAAATATGGTGACCTAAATGCTAATTTCATCTAAGAGAAACTTCACAGCAATATCGAGCCTACCTTTTGACAAAATATATCATTATTGGGGTTTAGCAATGTCTAAACATAAAATTAACAACTAGAATCAACAAAGCCAAAGAGTTGAATCTTTTCAGTGTTTGATTCCATTGAGAATTTCTCCATGTGAGGAAATGTTATGCAAGGTGTTAGGCCTATCTCAATTATTATTATAATTTTCTTTTTGTAAATCTTGGTTCTCTAATTCCTGTTTCTCTCTTCCACTTCTCTACCTAGTCTTTATCTTCTCTATCATTTATCTGCTGCTATCTCTGGATGTCTATATTTGTTGTAATCAAATGCTTGCTTGTTACTCAAATTTCATTGACTGTCTCAAAAATATTCATTTATGTTGGCTTATTTGAATACAGATCATGACAATTGCACTGGTTGATGATGTCTTTTTAGTCTTTCAATCTCTACCAATATTTGACAACTATTTTTTTCACACTGTGAGTTTGATGAATATTCCAGACTATTGTTTCAATGACTATTTGTACTTCAATTGTATGTTACTGAATCTATCTAGTACTTTAGCACATTTCTCTTTTGTGCATGTTTTCTGTCAAGTGTCATTACATAGAGAATCTTTATTGGTTGAGCTCATTAATACTTACTTTATACTTTATTTTCCCCACATGTTGTGAATCATGATCTATGTGTTAAAGTGTTCTGATTATTAACCTCTTTTAAGTTTCATTACAAAACTCTTATCTAATAATTTTTAGCTTCTATTGTTTATCTTATATCCATTAATTGATTTTCTAATTCCATGACTACACATTTGAATTATGAACTTGAATTTTTATAAACTATTTACTTCTGATCTATATAATTGCCTCTCCTCAGACTGAAAATATCAAAGAGTACATACTTGATTCTGTCTTTATTTTTAATAATCACATTATAGAATATTTTGGTTTTATATTTATTATAAAAATTAAAGAAGTGTCAGAATATTAATAAGTTACCTAGTTCCATCCAAATAAGTTAAAATGACATTTTTTATTTTAACAATTATTTTGTTGATGTCATTATATTCTAATGCTATAACTTTTTTTTGAGGAGGAACTTATCATGGTATTTCTTTCTTTTTTAATTAGATATTTTCTTTGTTTACATGTCATACAATATCTCCTTTCCTAGTTTCCCCTCTGGGGGGAAAAAAACAACAAAAACAAACCCCTGTTCCCTCTCATCAATACTTCATTTATCTTTCTCCTATTAGCTATTTCTTCTTCTTGCTCTTGTTCCTATTGCTCTTTTTCTTTTTCTTGTTTTTCTTGTTCTTGTTCTTCTTGTTCTTATCCTTGTTCTTGTTCTCCTCTTCCTTCTCCTCCTCCTTCTTCTTCTAGAAGGGCTTTATAATTAATTAATTTGTGTATTTACATTGCAAATATTGCCCCCTGGTCCTCCCTCCTAGAGTTCTATTCCTCATCCCCCCATCCTTCACCTCAGATAGGGTGCCCCTCTTACAGGGTATTTCCCCTCCTTGGGGCATTGAGTCTCTATAGGACTATGTGCATTCTCTCCCACTGAGGCCAGACAGATCTTCTAATACATCTGCGCTGGGGGAGTGGGGGAGAGGGTCTTGGACCAGCCAGTGTATGCTCATTTTAGTCTCTGGGAGCTCCCAGGGGTCCTGGTTAGTTGACACTGCTGGCCTTCTTATGGGGTTGGCATTCTCTTCAGTTCATTTAATCCTTCCCCTAACTCTTCCATAGGAGTCCTGGAACTAAGTCTAATGCTTGGCTGTGAGTATCTGTATCTGTCTCATTCAGCTGCTGGTAAAGCCTCTCAGAAGACAGCCATATTAGGCTTCTGTCTGCAAGAACAATACAGCATCAATAACAGTGTCAGGATTTGGTACCTTCCTGCCTTAGGGTTTTACTGTAGACATGATGACCAAGGGAACTCTTATGAGGACAACATTTAATTGGGGCTGGCTTACAAGTTCGGAAGTTTGGTCCATTATCATCAAGGAGAGAGCATGGCACCATCCAGGCAGGCTTGGTACAAGAAGAGCCGAGAGTACTCCTGGATTCCAGGCAGCTAGGATGAGAGTCTTAATGTCCATGTCCACAGTTACACACTTCCTCCTACATGGCAAAACCTACTTCAACAATACCACTCCTCCAAATAGTGCCACTTTCGGCACCAAGCATATTCAAACCATCATAACAGTTAAATAAGTCTTCTACCTAAGGTAGACTGATTCATTCTTTATACCACTGTAATTGTGACTCAGGGTATTACCTCTAGTTGTTCATGCAACTTAGACTAAATTCAGTAACCAAACTTAACTTCATCCCTTTATTTTATAGTACAAGTATCACAACTTATGGAGGTAGGTGCTATCAAAAATAACACTTTTCCTGAAAAGCTGCATGCTTCTGATGAGGAATGATCATATATGTAAAATGTAAATGGTATCCTTTTATTGTCCAACTAATGTGCATAGATGGTATGATCCTCAGAGGTAGTTAAAGTCACTGATAGGAAGTTATTGCACTTTACAATACAAAACAAGAATGGGAAAGGATCTTCACCAACCCTACATCTGACAGGAGGGCTGATATCCAAAACTTATAAAGAATTCAAGAAATTAGACTCCAAAAACCCAAATAACATAATTTAAAAAATGGGGTATAAAGCTAAACAGAGAATTCTTAACAGAGGAATCTTGAATGGCTGAGAAACACTTAAAGAAATGTCCAACATTCTTAGCCTTTGGGGAAATGCAAATCAAAATAACCCTATATTCTACCTTACACCATTCAGACTGTCTAAGATCAAAAACTCAAGTGATAGCACATGCTGTCAAGGATGTGGAAAAGGGAGAACAATCCTCTATAGATAGCTGGTGAGATTGCAAACTAGTACAACCATTCTGGAATTCAATTCCTCAGAAAATTGGAAATAGTTCTATCTGAAGACCCAGTTAAACTGCTCCTTGGCATATATCCAAAAGATGCTCTGCATATATCCAAAAGATGCTCTACAATATTACAAGGACATATACACAATGCTTGCCCTGAGACACCTTGGACACTGCTGGGTGGCTTTTATTTTGGCTCTTCCATTAATTAATCTATTTATTCAGTTTAGATCTGCATCACAGTTCCTACTCCCTCTTCTCCTCCTAGTCCCACTCCCATTAACTCCTCCCTCCATTACCCACTCCCCTTCTTTAGGGAGGAGGGGAAGGCTCCACGGATATCATCACTACCCTGGCTACAGGAGAAGGTCACTTCAGTCTCCATATACTTACCTTGCCTTAGCTTGAGTGAACACCATAGACTCCTGGGAACATCCCCCTTTCCAGGTCTTTGGCTAGTCCCAGAGATGCCCCATACCCAATGATTTCTATTCTCTTTCCCAGCCCTCTCCTGCCTCTACTCACCCCACATGTTATCCCCATCCTTATTCCCCTCCTCAAGGTCTCTCCCACCAAATTCTTTCCCTTCCTCCACCTCTTATGTCTATTTTATTTCCTCTTCTGAGTGAGATTCATGAAACTTCCTTTGGGCTCTCCTTATCACCTAGTTTTATTGGGTCTATAGACTAAGGTGATCCTGAACTTTATGGCCCATGTCTGCTTAAAAGTGAGTACTTACTATGCTTGTCTTTCTAGGTCAGAGTTACCTCACACAGGATGGTATTTTCTAGTTCCATCTATCTGCCTGAAAATTTTGTGATTTTTTTTTAAAATAGCTGAATAGTATTCCATTTTCTTCTGTTGAGGGACATCTAGGTTGATCAATGGTATAGAATTGAAAGACCATTGAAATAAACCCACATACCTATGGACAATTGACTTTTGACAAAGAAGCCAAAGCAATACAATGGAAAAAAGAAAGCATTTGCAATAAATGGTGCTGGTATAACTGGATTTCTGCATGTAGAAAAGTACAAATAAATCCATATTTATTACCCTGTATAATACACAAGTCCAAGTTGATCACAAAGACCTCAGCATAAAATTAGTCACACTAAACCTAACAGAAGAGAAAGTAGGAACTTTATTGAACACATTGAAACAGTAGACATATTTCTGAATAGAACACCAATAAGTCTGGCACTAAGATCATCAATAAATGAGACCTCATGAAACTGAAAAGCTTCTACAAGGCTAAGAACATCATCCATATGACAAAACAGCACTCTACACAATGGGAAAAAAAAGAAACTTTACCAACCCTACCTCTGACAGAGGATTAGTATCTAAAATTCAAAAAGGACACAAGAAATTAGTTACAAACAAACCAAATAACCTAATTAAAAAAAAAAAGGATTACAGAGCAAAACAGAGAATTCTCAACAGAGGAATCTCTAATGTCCGAGAAACACTTAAATATTCAATGCCCTTAGTCATCAGGAAAATACAAATCAAAAGGACCGTGAAATTCCATCTCATATCTATCAGATTGGCTAAGATCAAAAACTCAAGTGACTGCACATGCTGATGAGGGATGTGGAAGGACAGACACTCTTCCATTGCTGGTGAAACTGCAAACTTGTAAAACCTCTTTGTAAATCAATTTGTTTTCTTTAAAAATTGGGAATAGTTTTACCCCAAGACACAGCTATATCACTCCTAGGTATATACCCAAAAAATGTTCCATTATAGCACAAGGATATTTTGTCAACTCTGTTCATAGCAGCATTTTTTTTTTTTTTTTGTATTAGCCAGAAACTGGAAATAACCTTGTAGGAGGCTTTTGTATGTCCCCTTTTCTGCATTCAGAAATCTTTCTTTAAAATGCCTTGTTTATTGACAAGACCAGCATGAAGCTCTAGACTTTAGAGGTGCTGCAAGAGCCTCTTCAACGACCCTGGCAGTATGTGTCTGAGTTCCTACTTCCTGCCATGTCACGATCCAGAGGAGCATCCTTTATTGGACCCTCCACCATATGTAACTCCATTATGACCACATTATAATCTGGTTGGTGCAATGGTATGCTATCTGCCTCAGCATATTTCTTTTTCTGTTCCACAGAACTTTGTACTCAAGAAAAAAAAAAAAACTGTAGTAAAAGCTTCAGTAGTGTGAAGTCTCACTCTGTAACTATGGCTCCTCTTAACATTCCTCTCCCTGACCACTACCTCAAACATTTCTCTCACAGGAACTGACTGACCTTCCTCTAATCTGGTTGCTATTTAACTTAAAAATGTTAGCTATGCCAGTCACTTGGCCCAGGGTAGTCTCTTGGTCCATGGCTCCTTTGAGGCTTTCTATCCCCTCTCTCCTCCTATGGTACTGTTTAGTCTGCCGGTCATGTTTAGCCTGCACTCTTAACTCTGCCTGCTTTCTCCCTTATATCTAAAATAAAGATTTTCTCCACACTTTAGAAGTAGCCATATCTTCTTCCTTTTATTTCATTTTTTCATTCATCTTAGTGCCAAGTCCTTGGAGAGGCATAACTGAACTCCCTTCCAAAGGAACTAGCCTCTCCTACCAAGCTGCTGATTTGTCTCTCCTAAGAGATGGACAGATCATTTGTTTCTGTTGGCTTCTGCCATCCATCATATTTGAATCCTCCTCTCATCTTACTTGACTCCCATCCTGTGGAAAGGGATGCCTCTCTTTTTTGATTTATGACATTTCTCCCTGAGAAGTCTTTCAGCCCACTTGGGGAATGCCCTGGATTGAAATTATCATCACAGATACACTTACCACCTCTGGTTCCTGTAGCCTCTTTCAGCTCCTTTCTGGAGCTTCCTCACCTTCTCCTGGGAGCTGCCTGGTAATTTCATCAGCTTCTCTATGTGATCCTGGGCCTATAATGTAACCCTTTCCTCACCTTCCACCATACAGCTCCCTCCTCTTCTCCATTTCAGAGCAACCTGCATTTTCTCGTTCTTCAGCCTTCCCATATGAAGATCTTCCCTTAGTGGAGTTCCTACCTGCCACCCTTGTTCCTCTGGCACTTAACTCTCCTGCAGCTCCTCTACATCCTCCTGGCCTCTACAATATTGAAATTCTCTCTTAGGTGGAGTTCTTGTTCTTCATTGTCTCTTAAAACTGTAGTCTTCTCTGTCTCTCAACTCCCTCTTGGAGCTTAAGGGAAAACCTCCCTATATGAGTTTGTTTTGTGACATGTTGTTCTTTTTTTCTTGGACATAGTTACTTCTGTGAATAAGTCAGAGATTTTATTTAAGTCTCATTGTCTTACTAAAACAGCTTGACTTCAATACAGCTCAGTGACTAAAGATGACAATCTTGACTTCCAAATTCTATCAGATTATAACATCTTCTGCCATCACACAAGAAAATGATCAGAAAGTCTCTTATCTCTATGGTTCTTCAAGTTTCCACTCTTTTATCTCTAAAATGTTTTGGTGCCCAGCTCTTAAGAAACCTTTTAAAACATTGTATAAGTAGTCTGTATCTCAGGATTTGTAAGATAATTGGGTATGGTTAAAAATATCTAAAAATATTTGGCTTAAAACCTGTAACAAAAGGTTTATATTAAAGTCCTAAACATAGCTAATTTTAATATGCTTCTATATACTACATACATATATACACTAAACTATATGGTTAGTGTATATATGTATATATACATATATATGTGTGTGTGTACAATATACTATACTGTATACTATTATGATATTCTATACTATATATTATTAGTTTATATATTAAACTACTATATACTACATGTTACATACTACATACTGGATACTATATATCATATACCATATACTATATACATATATATACTATATAATATATAGTATCTGTACTATATATGATATACTATATACTATTAGAATATATAGTTGACTCCTCTCTCTC
>JADRCD010142094.1:6214-19124 GCA_019843815.1 Montemys delectorum | reverse complement strand
AACATCCTTAGTCATCAGGGAAATGCAAATCAAAACAACTCTGAGATACCACCTGACACCAGTCAGATTGGCTAGGATAAAAGACTCAGGCGACAGCAGATGCTGGAGAGGTTGTGGAGAAAGAGGAACACTACTTCACTGCTAGTGGGATTGGAAACTGGTACAACCACTCTGGAAATCAGTGTGGTGATTCCTCTGGAAATTGGACATAGTTCTATCAGAGGACCCAGATATATCACTCCTGGGCATATACCCAGAAGATGCTCCAAAATGTAATAAGGACACATGCTCCGCCATGTTCATAGCAGCCTTATTTATAATAGCCAGAAACTGGAAACAACCCAGATGTCCCTCAACAGAGGAATGGATACAGAAAGTGTGGTACATCTACACAATGGGGTACTACTCAGCTATTAAAAACAATGAATTTATGAAATTCTTAGGGAAATGGATGGATCTGGAGAGTATCATCCTCAGTGAGGTAACCCATTCACAAAAGAACACACAGGGTATGCATTCTCTGATAAGTGGTTATTAGCCCAGAAGTTTGGAATACAGGAAGAACAACACACAAACCACAAGAAACTTAAGAAGAAGGAAGACCAAAAGGTGGACATTTCATTCCTTCCTAAAAAAGGAAACCAAATACCCACAGAAGGAGTGGCAGAGATTAACTATGGAGCAGAGACTGAAGGAAGGACAAGCGTATAGCTATCTCCTGAGAGGCTCTGACAATACCTGACTAATACAGATGTAGAGGCTCACAGCCATTCATTGAACTGAGTACACGGTCCCCAATGAAGGAGTTAGAGAAAGGTTCTATGGAGCTGAAGGGTCTGCAGCCCCTTAGGACGAACAACAATTACTAACTAGTACCCTCAGAGCTCCCAGGGACCCAACCAGCAATCAAGGACTATACATGGTGGGACTGAATGTTCTGGCAGCATGTGTATAGTAGAGGACTGCAAATTTGATCATCAGTAGGAGGAAAGGACCTCGGCCTTGTGAAGGTTTTGTGCCCCAGTGTAGGGGAATGCCAGGGCCAATAAGTGGGAGAGGGTGGGGTGGCAGGCATGGGGAGGGGGGAGGCAAAAGGGGTTTGTTCTTGTTGTTTCTGTTTGTTTTTTGGAGGGGAACCTAGGAAAGGAGAAATTTACATGTAAATAAAGAAAATATCTAAAATAAACAAACAAATAAATAAATAAAAAAAAAAGAAAGAAAGAAAAAAAATTAAAAAAAAAAAAAAAAGAATAGTTAGAGTCATAGTTAGAAAACTTTCCCCTACAACCACATTTTATAGAAGTCCATTCATGTTTTCTTCCAGTTATTTGTCTGGCTTCATTTTTAAAATTTAGATTTTTGGTCCATTTAGAGTTTAATCTCGCGCATGTGTGTCTATTCTGCTATAAGTTACATGCGATGGTTGGCCCAAGATGTAAATGCTTAGCCCAGGGAATGGCACTGTTAGGAGGTGTGGCCTTGTTGGAGTAGGTGTGTAATTGTGGGCTTGGGCTTTAAGACTCTCTTCCTAGCTCCCTAGAAGCCAATCTTCTCCTAGAGGCCTTCAGATGAAGATGTAGAACTCAGCTCCTTCTGCACCATGCCTGTCTGGAAACTGCCATGCTCCTGTCTTGATAATAATGGACTGAGCCTCTGAACCTGTAAGCCAGCCCCAATTAAATGTTGCCTTTATAAGAGCTCCCTTGGTCATGGTGTCTGTTCACAGCAGTAAAACCCTAGCTAAGACAGCATATATAACGTTAGTTTCCTCAATGACTACACTAAGAACCTATTGACAATTCATATTATTTTAACAATGATTTAGAGTACATGTATGGTAGTTTGAATGAGATACCCGCATAGGGCATGGCATTTAAATACTTGGTCCTTAGTTAGTGGCATATTCTGTGGAGGTTTAGGAGGTGTGGCCTTGCTGTAGGAAGTATGCCGCTGAGTTTGAGAGTTTAAAGACTCTTATTTTGAATTTGCTTTTCTCCTTACTGTTTGGGGTCCAAGATGAAAGCATTCAGTTCTCAGCTCTAGTCCCCACAGTAGACTCTCATCCCTCTGGAATGATAAGCCCCAAACAAGCCCTTCCTTCTGTCACGCCTTTGTCATGGTGTCTTATCACAGCAATAGGAAAGTAGTTAGTATATAATGCAATTAAAAGAAAACACCTAATAAAAAAACTTTAATTGAAGTAAGTCTTTTGTTTGGCTTTTTTCCTGGGCAGACCCATTTACAAACTATAATTTTAGCAGAGGTTTGCATGTTAATTAAACATGCGTTAAACAGAACTAATCAAGGTGTTTTCTTATAGTACTTTCCAGAATCTCCCAAGTGGAAGGCTGATGTGGGAAATATTAAAAAAAAATGAACTGGCTTGTTTCTGCACTTGTGCCCCAGTTCTCTGCCCCGGCTGCCTGAGTGGTGCCACCTGTGGGCAGGTGATCTTGAATGTATGAGGAGGCAGATTGAGCAGGGCAGCTAGCAACTGTCCTCCATGGTCTCTGCTTCGGTTCCTGCCTTGACTTCTTTCAGTGATGAATATTGATCCAGATGTATAGACTAAACAGATCCTCTCCTCCTCAAGCTAGTTTTAAAGGACATTGTTTTATCATGGTGACAGGAAGGAACCAGGACAGGTGCTTATCCCAGTTTTAGTTTGGAGCCATTTGTATGAGCTTCCTGTCCTAGTCACCATGTTCTGGAATCTGCTCTTGTTCTTTGGTCAGCTACTTTCAGAACTGTCCTGTCCTCAACCCTCTGGCTGTTTCCTCAGCTCTGACTGTCACCCCTTCATGCCAGAGACTAACTCTCACCTTGTACTGAGAGGCCTCTGCTCCTTGGTTAGTCAGCATTCTTTCTGTCAGGCCTGCTCTGAGCACACACTAAAGCTTCTTCTCCCTATTGTTGCTCTTAAGGACTCTGTCAGGTTTCCCAACACATCCCCCACTTGAAACACGGGAGAGCACCTGGTCTCGTGTGTGAGTGCTGAGAATGTTTTATTTAAGAGTTGAGGTAGTGGGATCATTTAAAATACCACACACAAAAATACAGTGCAAAGAGAGAATAAAAAGCTATCTTGTGAATTTCAATAAGGTCAGGAACCTTAAAATTTTGGTAAAAAAATACTTAAAAAAATTATTCCATCTAACCCATGTGCTAGACAGTGGCATTATTTGAGTAGACTGAACACAATGTTATCAGTTAAGACAGATTGTGGTTTTACGTTGGGAAGTAGCTCATTGTGTAAAATGCTTGCTGTGACAGCAAGCATAAGGACCTGGATTTGGATCCCTAGATATGGTAGCATGCATCTGTAATATCAGAACTCCTATGAAGAGATGGGAAGGCAGAGGCAGGAGAGTCCTCAGAAACTCACAGGCTAGTTCACTTGGTGTATGAAGTGGTGGACAACAACAGGAGACCTTGTCTGAAACAAGGTGGAGACTGAGGATGAGCACCTGAGAGTATCCTTTCACCTCCATGCTGTGCACGCACACACAAATGCACATGTGCACACACTTCTAAATAAAAGGTAGGTTGACTTCAGTTGCTATATTTAAACAAGATTTTGTTGGTAAAATAAATCTTTTACATACATTAATTTTATTAATGTGTTTCTACATAGATAAAACTATACAACACACACAAATACACACACACAAAACATTTGAGCACAAAGCTTATCATCTCTCTGTATATATGGTAACCATTGACAGAATTCCTGTACGCCAGGCCCTGGGAGCTGCAGGATACAATATTTTTGATTCTTGCCCTGAGAGTGTCATAGTCTGACGGAGTTAGCATTCTAGTGGACAGAAAAAAGACTAGAGAACAGAGGCTGTTCTCCCCTTATTGGCTGATCAGCTAATCTGTGAGGGTTCTTAAAAGGTCCCCTTGCAGTGAGGCTGCCCATAATCTTGTACACACTAGATGACTATTTAGTGACATCAAACTTGATACTATTGGTGTTCTCAGATGCCTACTACCATAAAGCTCTGTGTAGAGGAGCTAATTTGATAAAATATTTCTCACAGAATTTTGTCATAAACTTGGCAGTCTGCAGCAACATCTAATACTTAGTGACATCCATTTGCTACCAATGACTGTTTCTTACTCACTGAAAGAAAACTGGATCCTAATAGTCTTCTCTGGTTAGAAAAGAGACCGAGGGGAAGACTGGTAAAATGTCTCTCTTTTGTGGAAATTCAGTTTCTTCTAAATTTTTCTTTTTCTTTTTCCCTTCCTTCCTTCCTTCCTTCCTTCCTTCCTTCCTTCCTTCCTTCCTTCCTTCTTTCCTTTCTTTCTTTTCTTTTTTTTTTTTTTTTTAGCAAAATACACATGGGCTGAAAACTTCCAGTTCAGGAAGTGTGAGGCTGATCTTGTATGTCTGCTATATTTTCTAGATCCCAAAGAAAGAAATTCTGTATCTCCAGGAGGTGATGGTTCAAGTTTTTCTGGGACGCATTAGACAGTAAGTGTTTTGGCTAGCCACATGTTCCTCTTGCTTTCCCTGTTTGCTGTACTGTGAAAATCAGCCAGAGAGGTAAGTTTAAAAGGTGTTGAGCTGGGTTCCAATGGGGCCTTGGAATGACAGGCAGTGTGTAGGGTGTAGCCTGTAGGCTGTGTCAGTGATCTCTAACTCAGAGGAAGGAACTGTGAAATGGAAACTTCTCTGCAACATTTGAGTCCTTGTCGTGGACTCTGCTCCCATCACCAAAATCCAAGCAACTGTCTTGCTTCATGTTCTCTGCAGCAAAAGTCCCTTAGATCCTCAGGCATTCCCTCTATGCTCTCTGCTCTACCCTGAGTTAAATGATGGAGGTAGTTCTCCATCAGCTCTAACTGCCAAGCAGAGTGCTGCAGAACAGATGCTCTGAATCTATTGAACACATGAATATCAAAAACCCAGAATGTGGCATCTACCTCAGTTAAGTTGAGATACAGGATTTGTGCACACTATGAGCTGTCTTACAGTACTTCAATGCACCCACATAATACATAACAACATATCAGGGTAATAGCATTTCCATCCTTACAATGTTGGAGATTTGGTATGCTTTAGCCATTTTGCAATGAATCATAGATTATTTAAACTTACAGCAACTCTATTGTACCGAAGAAGAGCAAAATGCAATTCCTCCCCTTCATGATGGTGTCTCCTTCTAACTCCTTCTGTCTCCTTCTGACCCTTTCCCTCTGCTCTTCCCTTCCTTCCTGTGTCTGCTATGTCATTCTACTTTCTACAGAATTGACTGACTTCCCACAAATAGACAAGAGCACGGTGAGTTTATCCTTTCGTTTCCATCCCATTTTGCTCAACCTGATGATCCAGATCTCACCCCCATGAATGCTACACCATTCCATTCTTTTCCCCTTGTGTGGGCATGCATAGGTGTGACTGTATGCATTTGTTTAAGCCAGGGGACAATACTGGTGTCATTCCTTGGGAGCCAGCTATCTGTTTTTTTGTGACATGGTTTTTCATTGGCCTGGGACTCGACAAGTAGACTAGGCTTGCTGGCCACTGAGCCAGCCCCAGGATCTACTTGTCTCTGCCTCTCCAGCACTGGCTTTGCAAGTGTGCATCTGTGCAAGCCAGGGGAGAAAAGTGCTCAGGAGTCCTACTTAGCTCAAAAGACTATGAAGCATCAATGACCACAACAGAGAGATATCCTGAGTGGAGTAACAGTGGCACTCTTATCTTGGGGGTAACCATCAGCTGTCTAATTGGCCTTAAGGTCTGCTCAACAGGAAGGAAGTCATACCTGGAGCTGTAAACCTTGACAACTATGGGTGGCTGGAGAGGTCACAGATCTGAGAGGAGAACTTACAATGACATTCTCTTAAATCATTATAATTTCTCACAGTATTCTACATACTTATCTTATACTCACAGAGTGTAGTTCTCACTCTTCATCAAAGAAGCTTCTATTTGGAACAGGTCGAGACTATTACAGAGATCCACAACTGGTCGAAATGCAGAGAAGTAACCGTGGGATGCCCATTCCCAGTTGATACATCCAAAGTGCAACCCCTACATCTGTAGCTCAGAGACCAGAGTGAGAGGGGGCAGAAAGACTATAAGAGCTAAAAGGCCAGGATAGCTGCTGGATGATTGGGAAGCTGTACCAACGAAATGTCAACAATGTTTGCCTAAACAGAATCAGCGTTTCATGAGGCCCTACTGATAGACCTGCTACAAACAAAGGCCACTGAGAGGAGAATCAGTTTTCCTTTTTTTTTTTTTTTTAATTAGGTATTTTCTTTATTTACATTTCAAATGTTCTCCCTTTCCTGGTTTCCCCTCCAAAATACCCCCTATTCCCTCCCCTCTGCTCCTGTTCACTAACCTATCCTCTCCTGCTTCCTGGCCCTGTCTCCCCTACACTGGGGCACAGAGCCTTCACAGGACCAACGGCCTCTCCTTCCATTGATGATCCACTAGGCCATCCTCTGCTACATATGCAGCTGGAGCCATGAGTCCCATCAAGTGTACTCTTTGGTTGGTGGTTTAGACGCTGGGAGCTCTGGGGTTACTGGTTAGTTCATATTGTTGTTCCTCCTATGGGGCTGCAAACCGCTTCAGCTCCTTGGGTCCTTTCTCTAGCTCTTTCATTGGGGACCCTGTGCTCAGTCCAATGGATGGTTATGAGCACTTCTGTATTTGTCAGGCATTGGCAGAGCCTCTCAGGAGACAGCTATATCAGGCTCCTGTCAGCAAGCACTTGTTGGCATTCAAAATAGTGTCTAGGTTTGGTGATTGTTTATGGGAAGGATCCCCAGGTAGGGCAGTCTCTGGATTGTCATTCCTTCAGTTTATCCTCTACACTTTTTCTCTGTAACTCCTTACATGGGTATTTTGTTCCCCCTTCTCAGAAGGATCAAAGTATCCACACTTTGGTCTTCCTTCTTGAGTTTCATGTGGTTTGTGGGTTGTATCTTGGGTATTACAAGTAGGCTAATATCCACTTATCAGTGAATGCATACCATGTGTGATCTTTTGTGATTGGGTTACCTCACTCAGGATGATACTCTCCAGATCCATCCATTTCCCAAAGAATTTCATAAATTCATTGTTTTTAATAGCTGAGTAGTACTCCATTGTGTAAATGTGCCACATTTTCTGTATCTATTCCTCTGTTGAGGGATATCTGGGTTCTTTCCAGCTTCTGGCTATTATAAAAAAGGCTGCTATGAACATAGTGGAGCATGAGAATCAGTTTTTTACAGGGGAGAACTCCCTGATAGGTTATCCAACCCCAAGCAGTCAACTCTAAACATATACATACAAATAACAGTAAATGGACTCAGTATATTAGGATAACATAGTAATAATAATTAATGAGGAGGTCATTAATTTGAGATGGAGTGGCAGGAGGACACTGGAAACATTGAAAGCTAGAAAGGTATAAATGATAGTCTCAATATTTTGAATAAAAAAGAAACTGAAGAATCATGTTCCTCTCATTTTTAGTTTCTAAGGAATCTCCATACTGCTTTCCATAATGGCTGTACTAATTTACATTGCCAACAACAGCGGGGTATACACATCATTGCCTGCATTCACTTTTGTCTTTTTGATGTTAGCTATTCTAACAAGGAGAGATCATCTCTTTGTGGGTTTTGCTTTGCAGTTCTCTGATGATTACTGAGACCAAGCAGTTTTTATTAGCATATAGACATTATACACAATGATGGTTTCACTATGACGTTTTCTTACATGGACATCACTTGACTTACCCAATTTCACTCTCTTGTCCCACCTCTACTCTGCATCCTCCTTTCCTCTTTTCAGATAGTTGCTCTTGTACTTTCTCATGTCATATACATACATACATACATATACATATATGTGTGTATATGTATACAAATAAATAAACACATATTTGCATGCCTACCTATACACATATTCTAGATTCCTCATACGAGAAAAACTATGAGATATTTATTCTTGTGACACTGGCTTTATTTGCTTAAAATGATCTTTAAGTTCCACCAATTTTCCTTCATTGTTCATAATCTCATTGTTCTTTATGGCTGGACAAAGCTCCATTGTTTAACTATATAACATTTTACTTTTACATTCATTGACGATGGCCATTAGGCTATTTAGTTACAGCTATTGTAACTAGCGTCACAGCACACATGGGTGTGCAGGTATGACTGCTGAATGCTAAGTTAAATTCCTTCAGGAATTTAAAATTAGTAGTGTCACAACAGGATGTTCTGATAGTTCTACTTCAGTTTTCTTGAAGAACCTCTGATTTCCATAATGGCCTTGCTAATTTACATTTCATCCCACAATGTACTGGAGTCCCTGTTCTTCCACTGCATCTTCTCCTATACCACAGCCAGTCAGAAGTATGTGTATGCATCTGCCGTGTGTGTGTGTGTGTGTGTGTGTGTGTGTGTGTGTGTGCGCGTGTGCGCGCATGTGTGGTGTGTGTGTGTGTGTGTGTGTGTGCTTACACGTGCACATGCACCTTTGTGTGTATTCTTGATAACAGCCACTCTGATTGTGACAGTGAGATAGAATCACAATGTAGTTTTGACTTGCATTTGGGATTTTGGGTTTTTTTGTTTTTTGTTTTGTTTTGTTTTTGAGACAGGGTTTCTCTGTGTAGCCCTGGCTGTCCTGGAACTCACTCTGTAGACCAGGCTGGCCTCGAACTCAGAAATCCATCTGCTTCTGCCTCCCAAGTGCTGGGATTAAAGGCGTGTGCCACCACCGCCTGGCTGGATTTTTTAATACAAATATCTATTGACCATTTGTGTGTTTTTGAGAAGTATCTAATTTATCCTTAATTATGAATGGGATTTGGGTCTTAAGGCTTGAGCTGCATGTGTATTTTCTGTATACATCCTGTCACCTCTCCCTTCCTAAGGCTGCCTCTTTACTCTATCCACTATGCAGAAGCTGTTTAATTCGATTCAATCTCACTGTGTACTTGTGCTCTTATTCCTTGGACTCCTGGTAGCCTTTCAGGAAGTTCTTGCCTATGTCCATATCTTGAAGTGTTTTGCTATTAGTTTCCAAGTTCTAGGTCTTACATTAAGTTCTTTGGTCCATGCTGGATTCCTTTTTTCCAAAAAGTAAGTAGACAGTGATTCTTTTACAATTACTCTTTGGTGAGTCACGTATGTATATCATGCATTCTGGTCGATTTCACTCCTTACACCTTCGCATCCACCTCCTTCTGCTGACTCTTTGTTCTTCCTAACAACTCTCCCTCTGATTTTCATGGCTTTCTGTTGTTCTGTGACCCACTGAGTTTAATTAGGGTTGCTTCTATGTGCCTGAGTTGGAGGTTATTTACTGGAGCTGGCTATAATGCTGAAGAGAATGGTTTCCTCTACTCCCAGCAAACATTAGCTACCAACAGGTTCTCAGGGAGGTTGAGCTCATGACAGAATTGATGTTTGCACAGTGTGATAGACAGGGGCTTCTTGTCTTTTCTCTGAGTGTGCATATCTTCTTTCCCAGCAGCATTTGTGGAAGAGACAATTTTTTTTTCTCATATTTTTGGTGGATATATTGAAATTCAGATGGGTGGAGCTGTGTGGTTTATTTCCAGGCTGAAGCTGTGTGGTTTACTTTCAGGCTCTTTGTCCTATTTCATTGGTCAAGATGGAGTGTTGACCTATGCACTCAGCCCTCTCACCTCTTCCTTGAGAGGCACCCATTTCTGTAGGCCATTTTCATGAGGCTGTTTTTCCTATTTAGTGGTTTGAATTTCTTCGATCATGCATATATAAATCCCTTGGCAGATGAGTAGCAGGCAACAGTTCTCCCAAATTCTCCTGGTTGCATGATAATTCTGTGGATTACTTCCATTGCTGGGCACGACTTTTTAAGGTGAAATAATCGTAGCAGCCTATATTTGCTTTTGTTGCCCATGCTCTTGGGGTCTTATATGAAACACTGGTGCCTCTTTCAGTGTCTAGACTCCCTTGTACTCCTGGTCATCTCAGAGTTTAAGTTTCGTAGCTTAACAGTTTGGTGAGAGGCCCTACTTTCATTTTCCTGCAGATGGAAACACAACTTTGCTAGTATTACTTATTAAAATGGTTGTCTATTTTAGATTATATTCTTTGAACCTTTGTCAAATATCAGTTGACCATATGAACATGGAATAATATCTGGCTTATTATTCCATGTGCCACTGCTTCTATGCCATGTTGATTTAGTTATGTAGTTTTATAGCATATCTTGACTTCAGGAATTGTTATTTCTCCCACACTGTTGTTATTGTTGTTGTTTTTTTCTCCTCTTAGAAACACTTTGGCTAGTATGGCTGTCTTATGTGGTTCCATGTGATTTTGAGGATGCTTTTCTATTTCTATGAAAAAGACATTGGCTTTTGACGAGAATCTTACTGAATCAATAGACTGCTTTGGGTAGTATGAAAATATCGACAATATTGATTTTTTCAATCCACAGGGATGACAATATCCTTTCATTGTTTTAATGCCTTCTAGAGTTTATTTCATCAATAGTTTATCATTTTCAGATCAGAGATCTATTTTTTTTGCTTAAATTTCTTCCTAAATATTTGTTTTTGTATGTAGCTATAATGAATATTTAAAAATTCCTTTTCACTAGGTTCATTATGGTTTTATAAAAATGCTATAGATTTTTACATGTTGATTTTGTATTCTGCATCTTCACTAAATTTGTGTATAAGTTCTAGAAACTTTTGAATGGAGTGCTGTCTGGAGACATATAACAAGTGTTCCTACAAACAGGAAGTTCTCTTTTCTTCTAGTCTATAAAATAGCTTCCCCTCTCTATGTCTTTGTTAGAAAACCTTAAAACAGGGGCTTGAGAGATGGCTGAGTGGTTAAGAGCACTGACTGCTGTTCTGAATGGTCCTGAGTTCAAATCCCAGTAACCACATGGTAGCTCACAACCATTTGTAATGAGATCTGATGCCCTCTTCTGGTGTGTCTGAAGATAGCTTCAGTGTACTTACATATAATAAATAAATAAATCTTTTAAAAAAAGAAAACCTTAAAACAGAGAGCACCAGGTTCCACCAACCTCTTTATGCTCCGAGAAATCATAAAAGTACTGATGTCTTTATGCTCATTCAAATATAACTTATATGTTTTCTCCAGAACTGAATATCATTCTAGCTTGATAGTATTGTTTATAGGGTAAAGGACATATTTTACATGGGAGATAATTAAACCCTAGAATCACTTATCACAGCATTAGACATCATCACATATAACTAAGACACATGAACTATCAACTAGAAACACCAGGAAAAGGGCTGGCCCCTTACCCGCTATACTGTTTTTAGAAAAGCTATTTTATAATGTACACTTTGATGTTTATTTATCTCTTAAGTATAAGAAATAAGATATGGCTCCTGCTCTTGAGGAGTTCACTCATAAGAGTAGTTTGAGAAGAGAGCCTAACCCAGGGAACAGCTGTGTGAGCAGATTAGGAAAGGTTTTATAGCAACAACCATGAGACAGCTGTTCCTTACGGATGAGAGTAAGGCAACAAGGTAGAAAAATAGGTGGAAGAACAGTCTAGAAGAAACAGTATACAACACAATAGGAATGCAGTGCAATGAGAATGCAGGGCAAGGGAGCCTGAAGCACTTGTGGCCATGTGAAGTTCTTAACCCTGTGTGTGTGTGTTTGTGTGTGTGTGTGTGCGCGTGTGAGTATTTATATATGTATTTCATTCACACACACACACATGCATGTATTACACTCAGTTGCTGAAAAAAAATAGAATACAGAGTCTTTTCTGCACTGAACATTGTACAAAAATCTCCTGAGAAGATACCTCATGTAAATGGTTCTTCAGTGATCTTGAACATCTCTGGCAAGGACAATTAGCCTTAAGGATTTTATATTCTTTTTTAGATTATTTTTGTGTGCTTCATTTGTTAAATTACATTTAAATAGGTATCGAGTATTCATGTGACCAAAACTGTGTTGGATCCGTAGGGATGCTGAGCACAGTAAGCTATAACCCCAGAAACTTATGAATATACAGAGAAAAAGACATGTCATGTTCTTCAATGCATGGAAAAAGTGTTTGCTATGTACACAGAGAAATGCAAATTAAAAACAATGATATCTCACTGACCGCCAGGCAAAAGTTCTGAGGTTTTACGAGACTAAGAGAGTTCATAGCAGCCTTATTTATAATAGCCAGAAACTGGAAACAACCCAGATGTCCTTCAACAGAGGAATGGATACAGAAAGTGTGGTACATCTACACAATGGAGTACTACTCAGCTATTAAAAACAATGAATTTATGAAATTCTTAGGGAAATGGATGGATCTGGAGAGTATCATCCTCAGTGAGGTAACCCAATCACAAAAGATCACACATGGTATGCATTCTCTTATAAGTGGTTATTAGCCCAGAAGTTTGGAATACAGGAAGAACGACCCACAAAGCACAAGAAACTTAAGAAGAAGGAAGACCAAAACGTGGACATTTCATTCCTTCTTAAAAAGGGGAACCAAATACCCACAGAAGGAGTGGCAGAGATTAACTATGGAGCAGAGACTGAAGGAAGGACAAGCATATGGCTATCTCCTGAGAGGCTCTGACAATACCTGACCAATACAGATGTAGAGGCACACAGCCATTCATTGAACTGAGTACACGGTCCCCAATGAAGGAGTTAGAGAAAGGTTCTATGGAGCTGAAGGGTTTGCAGCCCCTTAGGATGAATAACAATTACTAACTAGTACCCTCAGAGCTCCCAGGGACCCAAGCACCAATCAAGGACTATACATGGTGGGACTGAATGCTCTGGCAGCATGTGTATAGTAGAGGACTGCAAATTCGATCATCAATAGGAGTAAAGGACCTCGGCCTTGTGAAGGTTTTGTGCCCCAGTGTAGGGGAATGCCAGGGCCAATAAG
>JADRCD010142086.1:0-10206 GCA_019843815.1 Montemys delectorum | reverse complement strand
GGGGGGAGGAGGAGGAGGAGGAGGAGGAGGAGGAGGAGGAAGATAAGGATAACGTCGTACAACTCCTGACCAACGCTTACACTGTAGATAAGACGACTGCAGCTTCCAGGATCTAAAATGAACCCACCCACCTCAGTGTTAGGCTTGTAGTGGATATTTTTCCCCCTTCTTTTAAAAAGTAAGGTAGGTTATTTATGTCATCAGGGAAAAAATTTTTCAGAGAAACCAAGAACAAAAGTAAAAAAAGCTATCACATAGGACAGCTACTTCTAACATCCTTGGTCTGTCATCTTCAAGAACAACTCCTGTGGAGTCGAGAGATGGCTCAGTGATTAAAAGAGCTAGCTGCTCTTGTAAAGGAACTAAGTTCCATTCCCAGCGTACAACCACCTATAACTCCATCTCCAGGGACTGACGTCCTCTTCCTGACTCTGCAGGCACCTGTACTACTATGTACACATACTCATACATACATGCACACATATACACATAATTAAAATAAAATAAATCTTGAGCCATCGGTGCAGGAGCTGTGGGATTAGAAAGATTGTAAGAGCCAGAATACCACAAATCCTGCTGAGACATATTTTCTCCTATAAATGGCTTTATAAAGACAACAGGAACAAAGGCAATATCCATGAACATGTGAACAAGGAAGGGGGAAGTTTTGTAGGTCCTACCCCTAGAGGAAGAGCTATAGGCAACTATTGACTGCAGGGAGAAAGAGAGTTGGTCTCTCCCAATGATAAGTCACCTAAATCAGTTATTCAATGCAGAGTGGTCAGCCCTAACGTAGAAACAAGAATAAAGAGGTTATCAATATGAAAGCTGTGGGAGCCGGGGAGGGAGTGGGGAAAGGGTGGTGAAAGGCGCTGGAAAGGGCAAAGGGAAGGGATTAAGTGATGTAATTCTATTTCAATTATAAACATTTTAAAATAAAATTAAGTCTTAAAAAAAGAAAATAACATTTCCCATGTAGGAACACACAGATGCACAGCCAAGGTTTCTTGACTGCCTTTAACAAAAGTGACGTAAGAGAGAGCCCCGTGCTGTGATTAATTTTTCCCATTGAATAATTCACCATGTAAAACACAGGCGAGGTTTTGTTTTGTCCCTGAGAGTTAGGATGTCAAAAGCAACTGACCTGAACAACCAGTCCATGCAAGCCACAGGTCAATTTTCCTTCATGGAAGCTCCAGGTCTGTGTTGTGCTGCGCCTACGATCAGGCTTTCTCAACATCAGTGGCTCATATCTGAATAGAGACATACAATGAGGCCTATCTCTAGATAGAAGCCTTAGGAGGATCTGAGGCTCTGCCCCTCTGCTTACCAGTACCCTGGCCCTGCAATCTAATGGGCATCATAGTTGAGCCTTTTTGATTTTCCACAAGGAAAATCAAAAGAACAGAATGGAGACCAAAACCCAGGTGCTCGTGCCTCGAAGAGCAAACTATCTTGCAGGCCAGAAGAGGCTATCTACTGAACAGTTGAAATCATCAATTGTCCTTAGGTTCTAAACACTTCTAAACACTGTACTTAAGGCGTCTTAAAGTACACATTTTTGGAAATAAATGGGATAACAATCAAAAATACAAACACAATGATTTTATGGAGAAACTAATACATATGTAACTTGTTTAAGCTAAAGTAATTCATGTAAACTGACCAGAGTTACTCATAAAAAACAGGTATGAGTAGTGCTGTTAAATAGTCTTTCTTCTTGAAAGACTTAACACAGTGGTCTACAGAGTGAGCTCCAGGACAGCCAGGACTACACAGAGAAACCCTGTCTCGAAAAACCAAAAAAAAAAAAAAAAAAAGAAAGAAAAAGAAAAAAAAAGAAAAGAAAAACTTAAGAATACAAACTGTTCAATTTTAGAGAACAAGAGTAGACTGAAATTTTCTTAAATAAACATTTATTTTCTATAAAATATCTTACTATTTGATCTTTTTAACACTTGTATGGGTACTGTCACAACTTTAAAATTAAATAATACCTAAGAATTTGATAGATATCAGTCATTAAGGAAAAAAATCAAAATATACAAATTCTCACAACAGTTTAGAGCATTTATTTTGAGGGGCAAATTTCTCAAGTCTGAATTTGAACATAATGAACTTGACTCAAAAATTACCCAGCAGATTACCTGTTGTCTGTCACGGCAGCCAGGCCAGCGATATCCAGTATAGCAGACCCCTCTATGGAGCGTGTGGCTGAGGGTTTGTTGGGGTTGTGGGGCACTGCAGAGCCCTCATGGGCCAGCATTCCTGTCCCTGTCATCCTCCAGAGCTGAGAGCGCTTTCCTGGTTCCTAATGGGCAGATACACAAAGATATAGCCACAGCTAGCCCTGCCCCTCACAGTGGGACAAGGAGGTTCTCTAGTTACCACTGGACTTAGATGTTTCCCATTCCACAAAAATACTAAAATAAGATTTCATTATGGTGAGTTTCTAGTTAGATCAAGTATGTCAAACTTTTTCGTTTTTTAATTTTATTTTGCTATTAGTATACATATGTGTGTATAATGTATGTTGAGTGCCACTATGTGGGTCTAATGATGTACACGTGTGGAAGTCTAAGGACAATTCTCAGGAGTTGGTTCTTTCCTTTCACCATTAGACCTGGGGCTCAAACTCAGGTCATCAGGATTATGTGGTAAACCCTAGCCAGCTCACCGGGCCATACTAAACCCCTAAACCAAGCAACCAAAATTTGAAAGTGGTATAAATTTTTTAAGAAGTATTCTTTGAGACTGGAGAGATGCTTCATGGTTAAAAGCATGTGTGCTCTTGTGGAGGACCCACGAGGTTTACTTCCCAGCACCCACATCAGACAGCAAATCAAAGCTGCTTGTAACTCCAGCCCTCAGCTCCAGGTGGTGATCTGAGGACCTTACGTGTACTCCAAGGTAAGGTGCACTGATGAGTGCACAACCCGCTCCCCCGATCCCCACTCCCACCGAATAGACATACACATGTATAAAATAACTAAAATAAACGTTAAAGAAAAATTTATAACCTATACACTTAGTATTGTTCCTTAAAAAAAAAAAAAACCAGAAGCCAAGGGCTGGCCAATCTCCTACCTAGCTATATTGGCATGATTACCACTGTTGTATGTGATGATGACTCCGGGTATCTTTAGTCCAGAAGAGAGTGCAGTTATCCCAAGAACAGACACAATCCAGTACCTGTATCTGGCATTCTTGTAACTTGCTAGAGCTGGGACAGCAGCACCCTCACCCCTTCCCATGTTTATGGTCTCAACAGTTACAAGTCGATTACAATCAAGCATTAGCTTGGTTGAATTTAAAGTTTATTTTTCGTTGATTGCTTCTAATTTCGATGTATGTTATTTACTAAATGTTTAAATACTGCAGTTACGCTTGCAGGTCTGTTAAAGGGGTTTATCTAACCTTATATACTTTAGGTAATACTACTTATTGAGACTCGGCTACACGTCAAGCCTTGCTCTGAAGAATTTAGAGACAGTAATTCATTTAACCCTGGAAATAATCCAACAAGGTACATGTTGTCACTGCCCGTATAGAAGAGGAAGTTATGGCTTGGGGAGAGGAAGTAACTTCCCCACACTGTCGGAACCTGTGAGCAGTGCACAAATCTGACCCTTCCAATTCTAGAGTGTACTTAACTGTTCTTTCATGTTGCCTCCCTCACACAATCCATACAACCCCATTGCAGGGACATTTCTACCCAAGCTGCAACTCTCAGGGTCATATGCGCCTAGCATACAGGAGCTGCACCACAGCAGTGGACACCCCTGGTACCCACTAATTCATTCACATGATACATGTGTGCCAGAAAGTTAGTTTTTTTCATTCTATAATTTTTTTCTTATCAAGTACTAGGAATTGAATCTAGGGCTGGGCAGTGTAGCTACTAAGGTACATCCTACAGAGTAGAAATCAAAGGTTATAATGTGAATATCAGAGTAAAAATGGCCAGATCTGAGACCCAACCAGTCACAGTGAGCTAGGTACAGCCTGAGTAATGCAGATGCGGCATCTAAGCTCTTGGAGCCTGCTTCCTGACCTGAAAAAACCAGCTTCCAATTGAGACCAGCACTTGTTCTGCTGCTGGAACTTCGGTCCATGCTGATGACATCAAAATCAGCCTCGAGCTCCCAGGCAGCTCCCACAGCCTTGCCTGTGTTCACATTTGCCCACAGTCCCAGACAACAGAATAAGTAGCTCAGATGCTGCAGGCTGAGGTAGGAGCCAGTTGCCCAGTGAGGACACATGGCCTTCTGGGATTTACTGTCCTAAGCTGGAACCAACCAGAATTCTCTTAGAAAATGGAGACACATCATCTTTCTAAGGTGCCCTTTTCCTCTTTGCTATCAACTTAGTCTCTAAACCTAAGGGGAGACTGAGGAAGGAAGGGAGAAGTCCATCGGGCTGAGTGGATTTCGAGTGGCCCATGACTATTGGAAATCTATCCAGATTTGCATAACCTCCAAGTACAACTGATTATGAATAAGCTACCTTATGCCACATGTGAGGACACATTAGTGTAAACACAGCCCTCCAATTGTAGAACTTAAATTACACAGCCTCCTCTGGTCTATGCATTCCAAATGACAACTCAGTGATCTTCCTCCCCTGAGAGTGGCTGCTGCATCTCTGCTGACCCTAACTTATGCCATCTTTCAGTTTCAACTATTCACTACCACTCTTCCTGTCGTTTATAAGATCTCCTACCAATTTTTACTGCCAGCCCTGAGCTCTTACCTTCTTTTTCAGGATGACTCTCTGAGTCTTTGGAGACACATCCAAGACAAGTTCTGCACAGGTAATTGCCTTGTGGGAAGCCACAGGTCTTCCTTTTCCCTCCTGCAAACTGAGAGGAAATAAATGAGTGCACACACGCACACACAGAACAAAGCACAAATCTCTATTAAAGAACAAAAAAGTTAGCCAGGCAGTGATGGCGCACGCCTTTGATCCTGGTACTTGGGAGGTGGAGGCAGGGGGATTTCTGAGTTCGAGGCCAGCCTGGTCTACAGAGTGAGTTCCAGGACAGCCAGGGCTACATAGAGAAACCCTGTCTCGAAAAACAAAACAAAACAAAACAAAACAAAACAAAACAAAACAAAACAAAACCAAAAACAAAAAAACAAAAAAGTTGGGCCCGTGCTGTAATCTGAAGTAGAAAGAGAACCCAGGCTATACAGAAAGACTCTATCTCAAAACAAACAAAAATTCGCAAAATACAGAAGAAAAAGTTAGACAGGACACAGGCCTAGAGCCGCCCCTACCCTTGCACAATTCAAGGTTTATTTGTAAGAACACAAAACTCAAGCATTTTCCCTCTCCTCATAATCTCTCTGGCACAAAATTAAGACATGAAACAATGAGCATAACTCTTTAAGGGGGACATGGCAAAACCAAGGCAGATATCCCAAGGGAGCAGTAGGATGACAAGAATACACCGTGCTTAAAGCTACCAAGCTTTGTGGAATGCTGCAGTCTTGTTCAGCTTGGGGCATTTTTTAATGTTTTTCTTCATTGTCATCGTCATCATCATCATTTGTGTAGGGTATTGGGAACTGTATATATATATATATGGCTAGGTAAACTCACCTGTATGTTCACATTACACAGTAAGGCCAGAGGTCTACACTGGATGTCTGCCTCAATTACTCTCTATCTTATTATTTGAGACAGGGTCTTGTTGGACCTGGGACTGTTTCAGTTAGATTGGTTGGCCAGCAAGGCTCAGGATCTGCCCATCTCTGCCTGCAGTGCTGGTGTTACAAGCACTTGCCACTGCACTTGGCTTTCCAATCCCAAGAACTTCAGCCTATGGAGAAAGCCTTGGACTGTGAGCACAGTGCTTAATTTAGATCACCTGCCTGTTTGCATCAGTCCTTACTATTGCAAAAAGTACTGCTGAGTTTAGTTAAAAATTTGTCTCTGGTCATCAAAAGCATAACAAAATTCAACAAATTAGATTTCATTGAAATGGAAAAATTTTGTTCTTTAAATGATACCATCAAAAAATAAAAAAGACAATCCATAGCATTAGAGAGCAAAACCTGCAAAAAGCTGTACAAACAGCTGCGATGCCCATCAATTAGATGGATAGATGGGCAAGGGCAAGGGCATAGCCACCCCCCCCCCCCCCCCCCCTGCATCTCTCAGGCCCACACAGACCAAATGCATTTCAAAAAGGCAGAGTCACAAAGCGTGATGTGGCTGAACCCAAAACAAAACATTACACTCAGTAAAAGGTGCCAGACAAGAGGTCAGGGAAGTGACCCTAACTGCAAGGACTACCCAGCTAGCAAAGCCCACAGGGGCAGGAAGTGAAGTGGGTCAGTGGTTGCCGAGGTCTGGGAGTAAGGGGATGAGGGGATGAGGAGCAAGTGCCAGTGGAGGTTCTTTCAGGGACAACAGAAATGTTTTGGTGAAATTGGCAAAGTGATAAATATAGTAAATGCCACTAAGGGTTCAGTTTGAAATGGTTTCCTGTTACGCAAATCTGACCCTCAATGAAAACACAGATAAAAGTCCCTAGTTTTTCTTCTCCGCTATTAATTCTTCCAAGAATGCACACCAACATTGTGAAGTATACACTAAAAATTGGTTCCAACTCCTAGCACCCCAGTGGGGTCCAGGTACTGTCCCACTGTCCCAGGGTTCCCAAGAGCTCCTCTCTCTCCCTTGTCCCAGCCTCAAGCTCTAAGTTCAAAGTCTCCATCAGGGAACTGAGTGAAAACAAGGAGCAGGTGGGACTTGCAACTAGACAGAACTGGTTTCGCAGGCACTAAGCTTTGAGCAGGTCACACTGGGCAGTGCCATAGGAACTACCAGGAAAACAAACATTACCAGCCCAAGGTCAAGATAAACACTGCAGGAATTTGACACCCAGGAAAAGACTGGTCAGAGTTGCTTAATGCTAGGCTTCATGTTTGGAGGCAGAGGTGGGGGTGGGGGAGTGGAAGATGGGAAGAGGAAAGGTGGGAGGGAGATCCTTAAAGAAGGGTTGAGACGCTGGAGAGATCAAGCTACCAATGAGGATGTGGACAAGTCTCTCAAGATAGACCCTGAGCCTGAGACTTGGTAAAGAAAGAAGAGATCAGCTGCCACTTGTCTCTTCGGAAAGTGCCTGGAATTTAAAACCAGTGAACAGTTAGAATATTCTGCTTTGCATACACAGTCATTAAGTCCAGAATTACCCAGAGAACGTGTAGGTGGCAGCAATGTAAATGAAATTTTCATAGTACAACTGCTGGTTATTCTGGAAGTCGTTCATATTGCAGTTGATCTCCGATGAGCCTGCCCCCTTAACGGTCAGTGTGATGAAGGGTGGGAGGGTGGGCTCATCCCAGGCATAATCCAATGACTTCATGGGCTTCACTTCAGTCCGCAGCCTGGGTTCAGCTACCCCATGCTGAGTGAAGACAACAGGAACCTAGAGGGCAGAGGGCTTCATTCAGGGCAGTGTCCACTGTGGCACTCACACACCCAAACACAGACTACAAGAAGAAACAGAACCTTAGGATTTCCATTTAACATTTAGGACTATAGAAATTCTCACTGTAATTGAGCAACAGCAGTATATTCAACTGTTACTGGGCAATATTATTCTTTCCTCTGCCTATACAGCATGTCTACAGAAAACACTGTGTCAATCAAATTCTTTTGGGGGCAGAAGGTTTACTTTAATCTGGATGAGGGAGGTCAGCCATTAAAATAATTAGCAGAAGTGGCTGGAGAGGTGGCTTAGTGGTTAAAAGAACTTGTTCTTGTGGAAGACTTGGGTTCGATTCCCAGTACTCACATGGTGACTACAATCATCTCTAACTCTAGTTCGAGGGAATCTAACACCCTCTTCTGATCTATGAAGACACCAGGCACATTTGGTGCACACACATAGACATGTAGACAAAGTGCTCAGACACATAAAATGAATAAGCAAATCTAAAAATAATAACAACAGCACCTGAAACCATCTCTTAAAAGTGGGGATTTCAGGGCCACAGAGCTTTAGTAAGTGTTGCATGCACTGTGCCAATGTCTTCCACCCTGGACCACGGGAGCAGCCAACCCTCAGAAACATTGGTACCTTGGAAAAGTTGTCAATTCTGAAAGGTGGTGGTAACTGGTCTGTGTCACTGAAGGAGATCCTGTAAGTCGCTCCTCGGAGAGTAATCTCCACTCGGAGGAAGAAGCATTTTCCCAGGGTGTCCCTGCAGAACAAGGACCAAAGCCGAATTAAAAGGAGACAGGTCCAGGAAACCTGATGCTTTCTGAGCTCCGAGGGTACCAGGTACACATGTGATGCACAAACATGCACGCACACTAACACTCATGTACGTAAAATAAAAATAAATCTTTTAAAAAAAAGAAAAGGAGGAGATAGGCTGCAGCCCCTTTATTCCTTAGTCACAACACTGTGGGGCTCAGCAGCAGGAGGAGGAGACTCTGCGGGTAGGAGCCCCCACACAGCTCTTGCAAAGCCCACATGGACAGGCTCAAAACTGTAACTCCGGGCTCAGGTGATCTAACTGGGCCTCCCCAGACACCAGCTTCACACCATACACACATATACACACACAGACAAGCATACATACATATGATTAAGAATAAAGCTTTTAAAACTCAGAAAGTAGAAACTGAGAACAAAGCACAAAATGGTGATTTCCTAATCGTGTTTTCAGATAATATTCTTCTATGAAGACCCATGAAGGGGTTACGGTGTAGTTCAGGCAGTCAATGTCATTCTCTGGGACATAGTGAGTTCAAGCCCCACCAAAGCTATACAAGAGCCTGAGGGAAGAGGTACAATGTTGTATTGTATATGTATGTGCACTCACTCCATTAAGATCTATTACTAGAATAAAAAGAACTTGTTTTTTCAGAAGAATATCAATTAACAAATGAAGAAATTAGAAAATCATTTCCAATCCCTGACATAATAAATAGTTCCACTTGTATAAAAATTTTGGAGGAACAGAACATTGTGCTTAAATAATCCTTCAATGGCTTAGTCTTCTTTAAGAAGATGGAAAGGTGACTCTGCAGCACAGGGAGCAGGTGGGTACAGTGGTGGGCACAACCGTGGGCACCACGACAGCCAAGTGATCAAAGCACACAAGTAACCAGATCAATGTGCCACAGGCCTTCTGCTGTGAAAAGGAGACACACGCATCACATAAGCTGAAACTATTCACGCAAAGGACTCACCTAATCTACAAGCAGGGCTCCAGCATTCAAATACAAAAATGAACATGCACTATAGGACAGCGCAATGGGAGCAACTGACAAACATCACTGGCTGACAGACAAAAGGGACAGGTGGGCCAACTCCCACCACAAGAGGTACTCTCTGCCGCTGCATTAGATAAGTGACTGCTGACCGCATCAGAAAGATTGGGCTGCAGTGAAGGAAAGCTCGCCCATTCATTCAGTCTGAACAGATTATTTATTAGAAACCATTGTAAAGGCACTAAATTCCTTGCATGTGTATTAATGTCATCATAGTCATGGAATTATTATTTGTTTTAAAAACACAAAGATATTTCCCTAGATGCATATCGTAACCGTCATTTGTGGTAGGTGCTAGATTCATGCAGCTCACATAGCATGGCGACCTCAACTTACTTTCCTACAGTTCAGCAAGGTGCCACTGAGCAGGAGTGAGGAGAGGAAGGGAGGAAGGGGCAGAAGCAGGACTTAGCAAAATGCTGACATCAGTGGAGGTATGAGATGGAAGAGCCTCCCTGTGCTGCTCCTGAGACTTCCCATTCAAATTGTTTCCAGATGAAACACTGGGAAAAGGAAAGGAAATGGATGGCACGGTCACCTGGTAGCTTAGAATACACACTGAAGCCATTTTTAAAGGATTAACACAAGGCACACACCTTCCTTTCCACCCCACCCTCACCTTTTTAAAGTAATCATGTTTAATCCCAGTCTAACAAATGGCTCCCAAAAGCATATTTTTAGCAGAAATAAAAAAAAGATCATAAAATTTCTACAGATCTCAGGAATTCTGAACATAGAGCCACCAAAACCAAGCTGAAGGTCTCTTGCTGCTCATTTCAAAAGGTGCTATGAAGCTACAGCAATCAATACTAATGCTAGCACATAGACAGGCCACTGAATGAATGGTAAGCCTAGAAACAGAGCCCTTGTGAGGACTGCCAAATGCCTTCCAACATCCTGGAGAAGCTGAAC
>JADRCD010142085.1:0-18577 GCA_019843815.1 Montemys delectorum | reverse complement strand
TCTCCTGCTCCACCCTTTGACTGATCCACATCCCATATTTCTTCCCCACACCCCTGTCTCCATGAGGACATCCCCACAATACCAGACCTTTAAACTACAGTCTCTTGAGGGTTAGATACATCTTCTCTAACTAAACCCCAAACCTGCAGTCCTCTGCTGTACATGTGTTGGGGGCCTCATATCAGTTGGTGTATGCCATCTGGTTGGTGTTCCAGTGTCTGAGAGCTGTCAGGGGTCCAGGTTAATTGAGACTGCTGGTCCTCCTCCAGGGTTGCCCTTCTCCACAGTTTCTTCCAGCTTTCCCCTAATTCAACCACAGGGGTCAGCAGCTTCTATCCATACTTGGGTGCAAATATCTACATCTGACTCTTTCAAGTGTTTGTTGGGTCTTTCAGAGGGCAGTCATGATATGTTCCTTTTTGTAAGCACTCCACAAAGTCAGTAATAGTGTCAGGTCTTCGGGCCTCCCCTTGGACTGGATTCTCCTTTGGACCTGTTGCTAGACTTTCTGTTCCTCAGTTTACTCTCCATTTCCATTCCTGCAGTTCTTTCAGACAGAGACAATTATGAGTCAGAGTTTTGACTATCGGATGGTAACTTCGTCCCTCACTTGATGCCCTGTCTTTCCACTAGAGGTGGGCTTTTGAAACCGCCCGAGGTCACAGGAACTACATTCTCCTGGAAGGAAAGCAATAGCCTAGGAAGAAATAGAGGGGTTCAAAGTTGCCAGAGAAATAATTGGGCCAAGTTGGATTTTCTGATCAAAGCCACTTTTACTAGCGAAGTCAGGTATATATATGTTTCACAAAAACAAAAACAAGTCTCTAGGCACCAGAAGTCTTCTCTGAATGTTAGCCCTGCAGCAACCTGTCAGCCAGGGGTGTTTCTGTAGCTTGATGGGAGGTGGCTCCTAACAGGTACTCCAAGAGAGAGGTAGAGGCAGACAAAGGGCCTTTTGTTTAGCTCACCCCAGGTGGGAGAGCCACGTCCTGATGAAGGCTTGCTCTGAGTCCCAAGGCTTTTTTTGGCTAAGGAGGAGGAGGTCACATGCTTTACAAGTTCCCTCTCCCCAATATAGGACATTTCATGTAAGGTTCCTCCCTTTGAGTCCTGAGAATATCTTACTTTCCAGGTCTCTGGTACTTCTTGGAGGGTCCCACAATCTCCTACTTCTCAAGGTTGCCTGTTTCCAGTCTTTCTGCTGGCCCTCAGGGCTTCAGTCCTTTTCCCTCACCCAATACCAAATCCTATATCCCTCTTTCCTGAATCCCCTTCCTTCCCAGGTTCCTCCTTCCCTCCCCTTTGTAGTTGCTTTGTTCTCCCTTGTAAGTGGGACTGAGGCATCCTCACTTAGGCTCTTCAGCTTGTTGACCTTTTTGAATTCTGTGGACTGTATCTTGGCTATTCTGTACATTTTTTTGGCTAATATCCACTTGTTTGGTTAGAGTTGTCCAAAGATATTTTATATTCATTGTTGCTATTGTGAAGGGAGTTTCACTAATTTTTTCCAGCCTGTTTATCATTTGTATAAAGAAGGCTACTTATTTGTTTGAGTTAATTTTGTATCCAGCTACTTTGCTGAAGTTGTTTATCAGGTGGAGAAGTTCTCTGGTTGAGTTTTTGGGGTTGCTTATGTATACTATCATATAGTCTGCAAATAGTGATACCTTTATTTCTTCTTTGCCAATTTGTATTCCCTTGATCTCTTTTTGTTCTCTTATTGTTTTAGCTAGCACTTCTTGAGTACTAAAGCCCACATATACATGGAAACTGAACAACTCTCTACTCAATGAAGAAATAAAGAAAGCAATTAAATTCTTCCTGGAATGTAATAAAAATGCTGACACATCATACTAAACTTATGGAACACAATGTGCCACAGACCAGGTTCATTGCAGGGACTTCGTTCTGCGGGATGAGAGTTCTGGTCAGGTGGGCAACAAGTTGGCAAATAACAGACAGAGTCGACACAAGGGTGTGCTGAATCTGAATGTATTTCTTAAAAATGGCATGAAGCTTTTACAGTCATTGCGAGAGAGAAATGAGAAATCTAGCAGCTCAGTGGTTGAGGTACATCTGAGGCCATCTAAAACACACTAGGTCTAAAGCAGCCACCTCTTCTGGATAGGCACTGAACCCCCCGACCCCCCTAGAGCCCGAGCACTCTAGGACTAGGGGGCTGCAGACTGCATGAATCTAAGTCCTAGTCCATCTAAGTTCTAGTTCTAGTCAGAGTGCCAATGCCTGCACAAAGTGAAAACCAGGCTTATATGGTATACAGGAAACAGGGCGAATGACAAAATTCACATAGGCAGGTGACAGTCACATCAATGTCTGTAAGATCATGTAGGCAAGGGATGGTTACATCAAGGTCAGTAAGATCAGGTATCCAGGTGTGAAGTGGGTGGAAGAGCAGTGGTGTCCTCCCCTCTGGGGCTATTTTGGAATTCCCATGCTAATTCTCTGGGTCTACTGGAGGCAAGCACCAGGAAGTTCTGATCTAACAGTTCCTGCTAATGCCCTTAAGTCAGAGAAGCCCTTTGATTATTCTCTAGTGTGTAAAACAGTTCTGTCTTCTGTGGGACTGCCCTGAGCATTCTAGCTATGTGCCTGACCTCTGTTGCTAACTCTTATCTGATAAAGCAGATTCCTTGAGAGAAATTCCAAGCTAAAGACAGCTTGGAATTAAATTAGGATATGTTGGAATGTTGTGCTGGCCAGTGTCTTGGGGTACCTTTTATGCCTAAATAAGAGGGCTTATTGACGACTGGAAAGACTAATCTGGAACATGTCTGAGTTAGGAGATGCCAAGACTGCCTGAATATCCAGGAGGCAGAGACTCCCTTTGAAGTCATAACACCTCTTATCCTTATTCAGGCTTTTACCCCTAATATTGCAGATTTTACTAGAGTAAATGAGTGGGCATGGCAACAATGAAAGTGATGTTAAGAAGAAAATTCATAGCACTAATTGCCCTGTAAAGGAATTGGAGAGATCTTAAACTTCCCTTCACTGAGTCGAGTCAGGCAGACTAGCCAGTGAGGAGTGCAGTGAAGCTTCAGGCCATGTTTAGGGAGAGTAGAACTCTCCCCAAGTGTTACAACTCATAGAACAAAAGACTCAGATGATGGAGAAGTTCTTGCACACCTTTAATTCCCTGGATAGGATTTATATAGAGTTTTCGGGGTGATCCAGGGTTCGACAGCATGTATTTCTCATTGGTTTGGACTGAGATCTTGGGGAATCTATTTGCATGTAAGAAAGTTTGGTGCTGCTAATACATGACCAATATCACACACCTCTCCTGTGGGAGGTTGTGGGGGGCTGTGACTGAAACAGGAGCCAGGGACCCAGGAGGTATGGTCTAAAACCCTCCAACCCATGCAGGCAGGAATTACTACCCACATGGTCTCCAGGGTTCCAGACCTCTTACTTGACCAGGGCCAGGTTGATTCCACAGACTACTACCCCATACTGACCAATCCCACTTATGAATAAAGATGTAAAAATACTCAATAAAATTCTTGCAAACTGAATCCAAGAACACATCAAAACCATCATTCACCACAATCAAGTAGGCTTCATCCCATGGATGTGACGTTGGTTCAATATATGAAAATCCATAGACATAATCCACCATATCAACAAACTCAAAGAAAAAAAATCACATGATCATTTCATTATATGCTGAAAAAGTATTTGACAAAATACAACACCCTTCATGATCAAAGTATTGCAGAGATCAAGAATTCAAGGCCCATACCTAAACATAATACAAGCAATATACAGCAATCCAACAGCCTATATCACATTAAATGGAGAGATACTTGAAGCAATCCCACTAAAATCAGGGACAGGACAAGGATGCCCACTCTCCCCATATCTATTCAATTTAGTTTTCCTTTTTTGATACAGAGATATTTGGGATTTGAAGATTATCTGATTTGAGGCATTTATAATAGTTTGTTCACATTTACCCATTTCTGTTGTCAGTAGTAGTACTATGTATACCATCTTATTCAAAAGAAGAATCCAATGTGGTGGCATAGAAAACAAAAATATTCTGTCATATATAAGAATCTTCCAGTGTACCATTGAATGTCAGTGAGAAAACTAGCACCTGATCCCAGCCCTGAGTGACTCCAAAGTTAATGGTGGATTTGATTAACATATCACACTCCTTCCATAATAATGATAATATTAGCTCTGATACTTGATATTTGTGTATACATATATTATAAAATATGTCATATGTTTTAAAATATTTCATTACTTCTTTGAGAATTCTATATAATGTATTCTGATCATATTCAGCCCAATCATTCCCCATAGTCCCTCCCATATAAATTCATCTGTACAAAGATAAGGAACACATTGGAATTTAGTGCTAAATGCATGTTATTCATAACGCAGCTTCTCATTTTAGAAGAAATTCATAAGTGATATGTTTAAGCGTGTATGTTAGAAATGAAAAGATGACAAGATTTAAACATACATATATGACACAAAGATAGTAATGGTATATAGGAATATGAAAATAATAAGAACAAGAGAGAGTAAAAGAGATGACTTTGCTGAAGACAAACTATGCTAAAACGAATTGTTTTTCTGAAACCAATGGCTTACTACTATGGATTCACACCAACAAACTTTTTATTGTTGATGACTTGGCAGTAGTCCTTTTTTTATACAACATATTTTGATCATGTTTTCCTCTCCCCCAACTCTTCCTAGGACCTGTCAACCTTCTGTCTCACCCAATTACCTCTCCTTTTCTTTTCTTCCCTCCCCTGTCTGCTTCTGTCTGTCTTTGTCTGTCTATCTGTCTGTAATTTTTTAATTGACATATCAGTTAAAACTAGACTATTGGCCAAATAGTATCATGACTGTTATGAATACAACCAAATATTTTCTTGAAGGACTTCATGCTCTTGTGACTTGTGGAAACTCTCATTTTGTGCTGTAAACAAAACAAAACAAACAAACAAACAAACAAATGTGAAAAGACCATAGATAAAATTAGGGAAACAAATCATATTGTCTGGTTAAATGGATGTGATGTGACTCACCAATTACCACCTAAGCCTTTGCATTTACTAACAAAAATTATGGCCATAATTTTTTTTCTGTTGAGTATTATACTGCAGAGACTCAAAACTGATCAAGCTCCTGAGGACAAGCGATTTTTGCTGTGCTAAAATGGTTCACTGCTCACCCAGATATGGAGAAATATTTCCATCAATATTACTACCTTCAAGCCCCATAGAGGCATAAAAATGTAAAATCTGAAAGGAGTGTTGAAATGGTGTATAATTATTTTGTGTAGTTATTTCTTCCCAATGAAACTCTACCATCTAGTGAAAACAAAGGTTCATTATACCTGGGAAATAATGCAATGCTTCAAAGCTTGGAGCGTATACAAAACTTAAAAGGCTCAGGAAGCTCAAACACCAATATCCATAAGACCTTTTGCCAAAGTTTCACAGACAGTAATATCTATGTGGGAGAGAAACCTGGCTGGACAAACTATGTGCAAGCTATACAAGGAATAGCATGAGTTGAGATTTCATGACTCATCCTATATGTGGAGATAGGCTGTTCAGTAGTGTATCTTTGATTCAGTCAAGCTCATATAAGCAACCTTTCACAAATATCATGTATGTAAACCCAATAAACTCATTGAAGAATATAGGGATGGAATAGTTTCTTTGGTCAAGTGTCAGTGCTGTATTTTGGATAAATAGATATAATGTCATTATTCTCCAGAAAGTCATACAACAATGTATCTGTGGCTGCCATGTTATTGTTATATCCTCCAATAATTAATAAGAACATTCCCACTGAGTGTCAATGAAGCTTCTTTGGATAAAATATGGAAACTATTACAAAAATCCACAACTGGTTGAAATTCAGAGTTTATCTGACCATGGGGTGTCAATTCCCAATTAATACATCTTCAATTAAACTGCCATACCTAACACTCAAGGAACATCATAGAAGAGGGGACAGTAGAATAGAAGAGCCAGAAGATCAGGATGTTTGGTGCTAGACTCTGTCTTCTAGACATAGTAGGAAAGTGACACCCATGAAATCTCAACAGTGTGACAGAATAAACAAAAACTGAACAATGTCAATAATAGTTGATATCACAGCATAGGAGGAGGAAATATAATTAGGCCTTAGTCCTAGTTGAAGAACTATAGGCAATTAATGGGATGATAAGGTACGAGATTCTATCTTCTCCAGGGATAAACTTATGATAGGTTTATTGTCAAATGACCTTTTGTTCCTGGAAATATTTAAAATGAACTGGCACATTCCCGTGCTTGCACCTCTGCTGTACCTGTGCCCCATGGGGCTGGCCGGCCATGCACTGACAGGAAGTGGTCAGCTTGTTTTATGTCATGGAGGCTCTCCAGCCTGGAGCTCCCAAAACATCTTCACTCAGCTCACTAAGTTCCCATTGGCATGTGACTACCACAGCATCCCCATGCTTCAAAACCCCCACCTTTGTGGTATAGCTCAAGCAAATCCTTGCTTTGCAGACATACTTTTCTCTCTTGAACCCAGATTAGCCACCTCATGAGGGAAAATGCAACACAAACTTAGTTCAGAAACAATGGTAATTCAATCGCTGGATGCAACAACTAAAATCCTAAATTGGAAGCCTTATTAAATCTAAATCCTCCAGTGGCAAATCCTAATAGGTGACACTCATAATAACATCTTTTTCTTACACTATCCCCATCTAAAAAGACCCTACCTCTCTCCTGCTTCTTCTCTTCCTCTGTCCAACCTGGAAGTCCCATCTACTTGCCCAGTGATTGGCTCCTTTATTCATTAGGGGATTGGTTCACAAGAAGACACCTGAGTACGACTCACTCTTTGTCCATAACCTCTTCCAGGAGAGTGGAATTAGCCTCAAAATAAGAACAACACCAGGCCTATCCATAACAGCCTTTCTTAATCATGTACATGTATTAGCAATACTAAATGAACTCAGCGGGGTGTGTGTGTGTGTGTGTGTGTGTGTGTGTGTGTGTGTGTGTGTGTGAGTGTGTGTGTGTGTGTGTATAAAACAATACTTTAAGAAGTTATAAATTTGAGAGATAATTGGGAGATAACATGAGGAGTTGGTGGAAGAGTAGAAATAATATGAATAGTTTACCTATGTATGAAAACATTCAAGATTAATTTAAGAATAATATCTATAAGTGGGACTCCATGAGGTTCTTCTTTCTACTTTTTGCATGACTATTGGTATTATCATTGCTCAGTTCTTATTTAAACTGACATTTTTTGAGTTGGTATGGGTACAGACTCTGTTATTTCTAGGACCTACAAACACACAGCTGACTTCTTAGTCCTTTGATTCTTATAATATTTCTGCTCCCTCTTACAAGATGTACACCTAGCCTTAGGTGAATGACTTGTATTATAGACATATGCATTTAGTTAGGTGATCTTCAATAATTTGATCTCCATATTTTAATCGGATGTGGTTTTCTGAGATAGTCTCCTGCTACAAAGAGAAGGTTTTTTGATATGGAATGACAGCTTCACCTATCTGATTATACAAGGATGCACTTTAAAATGCTGTGAGGAATTATGTTGATCTGGTAAAGCACCAGTAGGAGATTCATAACCTCATATACTAAGAAGTGATCATCCTCAATATACCAGGGTACCTGGATAGATTGCTAATATCTATTGTATGACCTCCCATGTGTTGATCAGGCAGTTGCTAGAGGCAGAATTAGTTACTTCCAAAAATGAGATCTCTAATTTGCTATCAAATGCAAAATGGTCAACGTTGAAATCATATACACAGAAGAAACAGGAAAATGGCAGAGGTTATATTTATACATTTAAATAAAATATATATAATCAGAAAAATCAAAGAGAAAAAGTCATCATCTTGAGAAAGAATAGAAAGGCATGGAGGAGCAAAGGAGAAAGGAAAGGAGAGGGAAATGACATAATTATATTTTAATTAAATAAAAATATACTGGGAAATGTGATATAAAATATGAAATTGATGATAAATAAGGCAGTGGGTGCAGCTTCCACATCAATGTCAAAGGCAGCTGTTAGGAGGGTGTGGAGCAGACTTGCCTCTATACTTCACATGACACCAAATCAAAGAGACTGTGCTTAAAGAGAATCAACATATCTGATCCTGATTTTAATAGCATGATGATGCAGTCAGTCATGGTGCTACGATGACATGGTATCTGTGGCTTGTGAGTGAGGTGTCAATGCAATCTCAAGATATGCTTCTTCTGCACTACTTGCCATAATCTGTATTTACTATGCACAATTATGATCTACTGACTTCACTGAAGTCTCAATTTCCTAAAGTTTCACTTTCATTAACCTATCTTCAGTGTTTATCCAGTTCCTAGACTACAACAAATATTAAACACTTATTTTTGAAAGATAAGAATGAAGGAACAATTCTCCCGTATGTGGTTGAGAAATCTCATTGGAGACAGTCATATAAACTATACATCCAATTATCCAATATGACATGAATCATAAAATTATATTGATTCTGACTTTCCCCATGAATACATTTAGAAAAGCAGTATAAATCCAAATTCTTCTAACTCTCATCTGCAAAAGGTAAGCGTGTGTGTGTGTGTGTGTGTAAAATGTATGAAGTAAGTCTGAGTTCATGTGAGTTCAGGTGGCTGTTTATCATAGTATGAATATGAAGGTCAGAAGATAATTTTACTGTTTATCCTGACTTTCTACCATTTTCAAAACAGTAACTATGTTGTCTTTCAACAGTCTAAACTCCAGGCTAAAGGATCAGGGAGAAACTTTAAAGTAATTTTTGTGATGATTATGTGTCTGCTTCTCCTCTGACAGCAGGGACAGGAGACATTTTGATGAAAGTTAACTAATGTATTGTAGTCAAACAATTTTATCAGGTGATATCAAAGGTATAGTGTGGAACTTAATGAAAGCAATATTTGGAGATAGTTGATCTGACTATGGAGAATCACTGTGCCTTCCATCCAATTTTATAGTATGTATGTTGAGACTAGCTGTTACATGTTTTAGGTATTAATTATGAATTATAAATTTTTAGTGAAAAACATCCATACCTCTTTCTATACACTATTTTATAGGTAGTAATTATTTTTTATATACTTGCCTATAAAAATTGTGTATGCCTCAATTATTCAACTTTGTATCTCTTCATTCCCTTTATTCACAAAACTACCTAATAGTTGTTAATAGATGTATGTTATATCAACAACTAATGTAATAAAAGAAAAATTGGTGGATATGAATTAAAGAACAAAAAGTCCTTTTATCTAATTTGTTATAATGTACATCCAATAATTAGCAAGTAAAAGTGGAGCAGTACTCACCTAAATAGGAAAAGAAGAGGTTACTTTAGATTGACAGACTCAATGAAAATTAGTTCTGGTTATGTAAAATAAACTGTTCAGTACTCACTGGGAATGAGATAATGATCCCTGGTGCCTTCAATTCACACTGGAATCCAGTACCTCTTCAGGGACTTATCCTCAAGAGACAAAAAATGACAATGGAGACATCTTTGCAGTTATAAAATTATAATAACTTTAAGATTATTACTTCACAATGATTTCTTGTTTGAAGAGGTAAGTCTTGAGATTTGTGAGTTTTGAAATTAAGCTTTAAGATTTGTGAATTATGGTAGAGAAACAAGTCACATGGAAAACAGTAGTTCTGTAAAAGTACAAAACAACCAATCTTGTGGAATCTCCATACTTTTCATAGGCGAATTATCCAGGATAATCAGCATAAAGGTAAGTTTTCAAAGACTTTTTGTTTATTCATCCATTGGTAGGACCAGAAACCAACATGACCTTCAAGTGTGTACACATGTAGCATCCATCCAAAAGGCTAAGATGTTCACTAGCATTGAAATAGTTTGGTGGCATATGTTTAGGGAATATTATGTGCAAAGTCCTACTTTGTTTATAGACTATTATTTTAGCATAGCAGACATAACTACGGATAAATGAAGAGGTAATTTTAGAATTTTGGGGATGAGAGAGATCTGCCCCTTATTAGGTGAACTTTCTAAACCTATTAAAGCCTTGGTTTGGATATTTGTTGAGTAGTGTGTTCTGTTGAAAACTATGTGAACTTATTCCATCACATTATAATATACAAAACATTGACATTGGGAAATGAAAAGATTCTTAATTAAAAGTATATCATAATATGCTAAATATTATTCATATTTTATTAATAATGAATGTATTATTTCAAATTACTTTAAAGAGTGATGATCTACTTAGATAAAATAGTTAATGAGCATACAGTATGAAGTTGCATTTGTTATTTAGTGTGATCTCTCTTCAGCTTCTCAGCTCTAACAATAAAATTTGTCATTTTTTAAAATTTAATCAAGACATGACCTTACTTAGAGAAATGATAGACTTGTGATTAGTTTCACCAACATAGAGCCTCTCTATGTATTAATATTGTAAAGCTGAAATTCTACCATGCTATATGTCCCTAATTTGTATGTATCCAGAACTGCATTACCACCTTTCATTTGTAATGTGGTTACTATAAGGAACAGACTGAACCTGCCTTTGGTTTATATAAAATTCTCTTTTTAAAGATGATATTTTAATTTGTGTGTATGAGTATTCTCTACATGTACATATGTATGAAAATATATAGATGAGTAGTACCTTTGAAGATCAGAATAGTGCATTGGTTCCCCAGAACTGAAACTATAAACTTCTATGAGAGAGTGTATAAGTGATGAAAATATAAAACCTAGGTTCCCTATAAGTCAAAATGGACTCTTAATAACTGAACCATTTCTTCAAGCCCTTAACTCTGTTACTTCTTAGGTATGCTACTTAACTTAAAACTGGCTTCTACTTCAAAATAAAAAAGGTAACAGATATTAATGGATCATGGAAATAGAAAAATAGAAATATATACAAAATTTTAAATCCTGTACTATTAATGTAGAAAGCATCCAATGAAGCATAGCAAAGACTTAAGTCTTCCTTAAACAATTCTAAGATTTTGCATTTTAATTCTTTATAATACTTATAATAAATATGTGTTATTAAGCCTCATTGTATATTTATCTGTTCTTTTGTGTGAAGAAAATGGTACAGAAAACATACTGTATGTGTACATGCCAAAGAACAACACTTAGAAGTTATTTCTCACCTCCCATCATCTGAGTTACAGCAGTCAAACTCTGGCTGTCAAGAGTCAGGTTTGGTGAGAGAATGTCTATGTGAAAGCCACCTCACCAGACTAAGTCTCATAATTTTAAATCTACAACTTTAATGACAACTAAGTATGTATTATTATAAATAAATGTAAATAATAGGTAAATGTTATTTATCACACATTTCTAGGATTTCTTCTTAAACAGTTTTGAAGTTCTTATTTCATACAAATATATAAACAGTGAAAACATTGAATAAAATAATCATTAGGAGTACAATGTTTTACATAATATAGATTAGCTTCTGATATTCTTTGTGAATGAAGTAAATGAAATCAAGTGAACTATTTATAAATACCTTCCTGTTCTGTCTCTATCACAGCCTTGATCTGGCAACAGCTACACTGCCCCATGGCTTTCCTGGAGAATGGAAACCACACCGAAGTGACAGAGTTCATTTTATTGGGTTTAACAGATGACCCAGTTCTTAGAGTTGTCCTTTTCACCATCATCCTGTGCATCTACATGGTGACTGTGTCTGGGAACCTTAGCACCATCCTTCTCATCACAGTATCTTCCCAGCTCCATCACCCCATGTACTTTTTCCTCAGTCACTTGGCTTCTGCTGACTTAGGTTACTCATCTACTGTCACACCCAATATGCTTGTCAACTTCCTGGTCGAGAAAAACACCATATCCTACATTGGATGTTCTATCCAGTTTGGCTCAGCTGCTTTCTTTGGAACATTGGAAGTCTTCCTTCTGGCCACCATGGCTTATGATCGCTTTGTAGCAATCTGCAACCCACTAATTTATTCCACCAAAATGTCCACACAAACCTGTGTCCAGTTGGTTGTAGGATCTTACGTAGGGGGGTTTCTTAATGCTTCCTTTTCCATAATTTCTTTTTTTTCTTTTCTCTTCTGTGGATCAAATAGAATCAATCACTTTTACTGTGATTTTTCTCCTCTAGTGGAACTCTCTTGTTCTGTTATCAGTTTCTCTGTTGTTGTTACCTCAATATTTTCTGCCTCAGTTATTATTATCACAGTGTTTGTCATAGTCATCTCCTATGCCTACATCCTCATCACCATCCTGAAGATGCGGTCCACAGAGGGTCGATACAAGGCCTTCTCCACCTGTACTTCCCACCTCACTGCAGTCACTCTGTTCTATGGAACTGTCACATTCATCTATGTGATCCCCAAATCCAACTACTCCACTGATCAGAACAAGGTGGCATCTGTGTTTTACACAGTGGTGATTCCCATGTTGAACCCCCTCATCTACAGCCTCAGGAATAATGAGATTAAGGGTGCTCTCAAGAGACAGCTTGGTAAGAAAGCCTTTTCTTAGAGTAATCTATGTCCAACCCAACCTTATATTTTATCTGCTTTAAATTTATAGATGCTAACAGAGGTAACATGATTTCATATCTACAACATTGTGTTGTCTCCTCAAACAATTTATCTTGCAGTCAACTAGCAACTCTGGCCCTTGAAATCTTTCCACACATTCTTTCGTAATGGTTCTTGAGTTTGGAGAGAAAACAAATGTGAATTAGATGTTCCACTTAGAGATGAGCATTCCACAGTTTCCAATTCTCTGAGCATTGACAAGCTGTATATTAATCACCATCAACTGCAAAAAGAAGCTGTCCTAATGACAGTTGGGAAATGTACTAATCTAAAACTATAATAAGCAATTGTAAGTGGTTCAATACTATGTCCAGTTAGCAGGATAATGATTGTAGTTTCTTCCCTAGGACCTATGATTTCCCCAGAAAAAGTTTAACCTGTAATATAGTGTTAGATATGGGTTTGATTTTATTAAGCATACCTTAGTTCCAGTCAGAAAGTAGTTGATTACTCCCATGACATCTGTGCCACTATAACAGCAGTACTGATATATTGTCACATTAGTTAGCTTGTAGAATTCACATTGTGGGGCAGTGGGCAGTTCTGACAGCCAGAGTCCAGTGGAACAGAGCCACCTTGGAAATTCAGAGACCCACTGAGCAATGTAAATTTGTCCATAAGGGATGGTAGGTTTTTAGTGATTTGTGCTTGAGACCAATGGCTCAGATTTCAGCCTAGACTCTTCATAGCTGCCCCTGCAGGAGATATATGCTCTATCAAGCAGACACTGCCTCAAGCTCCCAGCATTCTAGCTGAACCTTACACATAGTCATCTGACTACAAGCCAGGCATGCCACGTCTCATACAATAAAACGGGTGGTTTACCCCTACTCACTCTCTTGCTCTCTTGTTCTCTTGTTCTCTTTCTCCCTCCTCACTCTTACTCTTCTCTCTTACTTCCTCTCACCCTCTTGCTCTCTTACTTCTCTCCCCTCTCACTCTTACTTCCTCTTGCTCTCTCTCTCCTCTCTGCTCTTTGTTCTCTTCTCTGCCTTTCTCCCTCTCCTTTTCTCTCTCTCCCGCCTCCATCTCCTTTCTTTATCTCTACTCAACCAGCATATTTATCCTTCTTACAATAAAATAACTCATTCATACATTGCCTCCTTTTTAATTAAGTTGCTGTGCAGCAAACAGGTCAGCCTCGGGGGAAAGAGAGAGACCCGGGCCTCAGCAGCAGGTCCCCTGCCTCCTGGAGAGAGAGAGAGCCCCAGCCCAGGCCCCTGATTTTGGAACAACATCACATGACAAATTTCCTAGACTACAAATATGACATTTATAATCATGGTCATAATTGGCTGCTTCTACTTTAACATTTTATCTCATTCCATCCACTTCAAAATAGAATACAGATATTCTTCTATCTTCCCAGTTTCCTCTTGAATTATCCTTACTTACTTTTTTCTTGAGATTATCAGGATCAATGTTCTTGATATTACCCATCTGGCAGTATTTTTCCCATTCTCCATATATACAAGTCTTTCTTAATTTTCTGCTCAAATATCACTTGCCCTATGGTGCTTTCTTTGATAGCCTAATCAAGCTAATATCATGCACCTCCACCACTTTGCTACAACTACCTTTACCACTCCTTTATGTCCAGGAATTTGGAGTTTATATTACTAAATTTCTAAGGTCTTATGTAGTAAGAAGCATCTTAAAATTTTACCTAATATTTTGGGGTGTTTGTCAAGTGGTAAAGACTAGAAACAAGCTTTCAGGAGAGATATGTATAAAGCTCTCAACACAAAAGGTGTTAAGATGGAGAAGAGTCTTAGTGGGAAAAGTCAATGCCACTTTGCCTGATAATCTGGCTTTGACCTTATGACCTAGAAAAAAAAAAACATGGAAAAATCAAAGGAAAAAAAAAACCAAGACACACAAGTGTTCTCTCTCTCTCTCTCTCTCTCTCTCTCTCTCTCTCTTACACACACACACACACACACACACAGACACACACACACACACACATACACAGACATACACTGCAAAAGAAGCTAGAGAAGCAGACTAAACAGGCCAAAATACACAAGAGGATAGAGTTAAGAGTAGAGATTGGATGGCCTGGAGATACAGCTCAGTGATTAAGAGCACATTCCATTCTAGAGGAAGACCTGGGTTCAGGTCCCAGAACCTACATTGTGGCTCACAACCATCTACAATTCTAAGACATGGAAATTCAGCATACTCTTCTGCCTTCTTCATGTAATAGAAATTCACAGAGACTGAAGGAAGGACAAGCATATAGCTATCTCCTGAGAGGCTCTGACAATACCTGACCAATACAGATGTAGCGGCTCACAGCCATTCATTGAACTGAGTACATGGTCCCCAATGAAGGAGTCAGAGAAAGGTTTTATGAAGCTGAAGGGTTTGCAGCCCCTTAGGATGAACAACAATTACTAACTAGTACCCTCAGAGCTCCCAGGGACCCAACCACCAATCAAGGACTATACATGGTGGGACTGGATGTTCCAGCAGCATGCGTATAGTAGAGGATCGCAAATTCGATCATCAATATGAGGAAAGGACCTCGGCCTAGTGAAGGTTTTGTGCCCCAGTGTAGGGGAATGCCAGGGCCAATAAGTGGAAGAGGGTGGGGTGGCAGGCATGGGGAGAGGGAAGGCAAAGGGGTTTGTTCTTGTTGGAGTTTTTTGTTTGTTTGTTTGTTTGTTTGATTGTTTTTTTGTTTTTTGGAGGAGAACCTGGGAAAGGAGAAATTTACATGTAAATAAAGAAAATATCTAATAAAAAAAATAAAATGACAAACCCAAACAAGATAGGAACTTGTCCTCTCTGCTATAGGTGATATCAAAAGCATTATTGGTTGCTATTTTTAAAGCTTGGTGGGAGTGTAGCCAACACTGCGTGGAACAGGATCCTCAGATATTTCTGGTGTTGCTTATCTTCTAATTTCTGACAGCATTTGTGTTATCAAAAGTCTCTGTTTTCTACGATAGACACACAGTTGCCATGTCCACAGAACCAAGAGGTTTTCTGAACAATGCAATACCTAGGCATGGCCATGAGACTGCCCACTCACTGATATAGTTCAGTGGGCAACTGAGTAGAGTACAGCCAGCTTAGGCAACAGTATTACGTAAGTTAGGGTATGCTGTTATCACTTGCTAATTCAGTCAAAAACCACTTTTGTAACTATTTCTTCAGGCCATATAGTAATAATAGCGTCAAAGATAACAGACAGATTTTGGGTGAAAAAATTGAAACACATGTCAAAAAGACTGCATTGGTTCAGTAAAAACAGAGTTTCATGGTAGCTCTTAGGTTTTTATTTTGTAACTGTTTTATCACTTTTACCCCCATTAAAATTTCACCTTGTTGAAATTAGTGGCCATATTCTTAAAAGGCAACATGACATTATAACGACATGAGCTAAGAAGATGCCAATAATCTATATTATATGTAACTTCAGAATGCTGCTTACTCTGTGGGTTCAATACTGTCAATCTACACTACCCATACTGTTCTATATAATCTACAATGAGAAACATATGACACACTGAGTATAAATACATGTTAAAGTTTGTACAACTATAAATTAATTATGAGAATATATTTCTCATCCTGTCTTACACACCATAAAACCTTTCAGTAAATAGAACTAATATCTAAATAAATAAATTAGTAATGTTTGTGTTTTGTCAGTTCCAAAAGTCAGTTAAATATTACCATAAAATACACATGCTGGTAATTCCACTACATAGCTGGTATTCAACACGTTAGTGTCTATAATTAAAGAAAGGGGACTTTAAAAGATTATGATGATTATAATTTCATTTTCTCGATCTTTGATTTTTACTGTGAAAAACTTTTAGAAGCTATGGTGAAAAGATTTTTGTAGCTTTCAGCATGTAAGGAATGAATCCCACAGTGTTCATACTGTGTTGAAGGTCTTTCTGCTCTGTGAATTTTACCAAAAACAGATTTCTGGCCAGGCAAAGAAAAAAAAATTTCTAAATACAAATAACCATTTCATTACTTTGCATGAATCCTTTCAGTAGTTCTGAAAGGATAAATATATCTTTACATGGAATTTATAGCTTCTGAAAGCCTATATTCAGTGGACAGCATGTTACCACCTCCCATCTTCAAACCAATTCTCATCTTATACTTTTTTCACTAGTAAGTAATTATTCATAGAATGGCTCTAGCTTTTACAATCACAGTAAGAATTATAACACTGAGAAAATAGCCACCTCTTTTACATATCATCATACCATATTTAATACTACATAAATGTCCTTCTCCACATACCTGCTTTTTCTAATCTGCTATTTTTAATGTTATTGCTCATACTTCCATTGCTTAATCTTGCTTTTATCTAGTGCTATTGTAAGATTTGGTTTGTGTACATTATTTTTTGAAAAGTACTATTTTATAAACTTGGTGGAGAAAGATGTAGCCCCTTGGGTTTACTACATTCATGTTACATTTAAATACATGCTACATTTAAGTTTCAAAATACCTGTAGAAAAGGAAATATATGGGTTTATACTATGTTGAAATATTTTGCAGTCATATGAAGACTTATTTATCATTCACACAATACATGCTGCTTAGTAAAAGCTCAGTAAACAAACGAGCTGAATTGAACTATCTCAAATAACACTATGATGTCCAAAGTGCTTTCCTGGATAGAGAAAGACAGCCTATCTTTCCCAGGTTGCATGCTTCTCTGTGGCTATTGCTCTCTTCTCCATGGCCAACAAGTGGAATTTCATGCCATTACCCAAAGCCGGAATTCAAACATTTGTACTCTGCTTGCTGAGGCAGATGTGGAATGTGCACCTCAATGTGTGTCAATTCTTTCACTATATTTTTCTGCTTTCTTATGTTTTTCAATTTAACTGTGTGTGTGTGTGTGTGTGTGTGTGTGTGTGTGTGTGTGTGTGTGAATTGAAGTCATTAAGATTGGTGGACATTTTACTCAGTGAGCCATCTTGATATCCTAATTTTATTATTAATGCTTTTATATTTTAAATAAGACATTAAACTGAGAGATTAAAAACATAACATGCCTATTCAGCACCTCATACTTCTCTGAATTTAATATAACTTGCTTCTTTAAGGCTTGATTTGCATCTTTCACTAAAAAATACTCTATATTTAACTCAAAAGTGAATTATGAATAATTTCCATTTGTGTAGCACATAACTTCAAAACACAATTACCTAAAAATAAAAATAATAATGGGAATAAATCAAAATTTTCAAGATTTATACTTCTCCCAGTGTTGGTACAACATAGGCTATATTTGCACCTAGTCTCTGCAAAAGATTGTCATTGTGTAATATTGAGCAAGTCCTTAACAGTAAAAGCACAGTGAATTGATGATGGAATAAAAAGACTTGAATCCACAGTGGTTTGGAGAAACCCTTGGATCTCTGTAAGACAATTCTGTTACTGATGTTTCTCATCTGTGAATTGGAGGAAAGTTTTAATACCAGATCAATAGACTTACTGTGGAAATTAATTGTAGAAGTAGAGTTTGTTAAAGCAGTTTCTCTATTGTAAATATTGAACTTATACATACTTTTGAATATAAGTGTGATAATGTAACTACATCATTGGACAAGCTATTTATAAAATAAAACTAATGGTATTACTTCACCAAGTTGTTTTATTTGTATATAGAATGAATTTAGAATAGATCTGAAACACAGCCAGAGCAAATTATTGTTTGGTATATAATTTTTTAAAGAAAATAATTTCTTAATATCTGTAGAAATTCCAAATTTAATATGAAACCCGTTTAAAGATTTCCAAGATAGCATCTGAATAAACACAAGATTGAAAGTAAGATTTAGAATAGAGAAATATAATGTTAACTTAAGCATCATGTGATAGACACTGAAAGTGACATAGATAAATAAAATATTCATAAGATTCTCAAAGAACAGATTCTATGAATATATTCTGACAGTTGCCTTCCTCA
>JADRCD010142077.1:0-11992 GCA_019843815.1 Montemys delectorum | reverse complement strand
AAAAAAGCATCTTCAATAAGTGTTGCTGGTCTAACTGGCAGTATGTATGTAGGAGTATGAAAATAGATCCATATTTATCACATTGTAAAAATTCAAGTCAAAGTGGATCAAGGATCTCAACATAAAACTAGATACACTGAATCTAATAGAAGAGAAAGTGAGAAAGATCCTCAAACTCATTGGTGTAGGTGGAAATTTCCTGAACAGAACACCAATGGCTTAGGCTCTAAGATCAACAATCAATAAAAGAGATCTCCTGAAACTGAAAGTCTTCAGCAAGGCAAAGACATCAGTTATAGGACAAATTTGCAACCTACAGGCTGGGCAAAAATCTCCACTAAACCTGCATTTGACAGAGGACTAGTATCCAAAATATTAAAAAAATTCAAGATGTTAGCCTCCCCAAGCCCAAATAACCCAATTAAGAAATGGCATACAGAGCTAAACAGAAAATTCACAACAGAAGAATACTGAAGGGCTGAGATGCACTTAAAGAAATGTTCAAAGGACTTTGTCATCAAAGAAATGCAAATCAAAATGACCCTGAGATTCTACCTCACACCAATCAAAATTGCTAAGATCAAAAACTCAGGTGACAGTAGATGCTCGCAAGGATGTGGAGAAAGAAAAACATTCCTCCATTGCTTGTGGGATTGTAAGCTGGTAAAACCACTCTAGAAATCAATCTGATTGTTCCTCAGAAAATTGGAAATAGTTCTTCCTGAAGACACAACTATACCATTCTTGGACACATACCCAAAAGATGTCCCACTATTCCCCAAGGACTCAAACTCCATTATGTTCATAGCAGCCTTATTTATAATAGCCAGAAGCTAGAAACAACCCAAATGTCCCTCAACTGAACAATGGACATAGAAAATGTGGTTCATTTACACAATGGAATACTATTCAGCTATTAAAAATGAAGACATCATGAACGATCCAGCCAAAGGATGTAACTAGAAAATATCATCCTTAGTGAGTTAACTCAGACTCAAAAGAATATACATGGTATATACTCACTAATTAGTGGATATTAACCAAAAAGTACAGAATACCTAGGACACAACCCCCAGACCATGAGAAATGTAACAATTAGCAATACCCAAGTGAAGATGTTTCAATTCCACTTAGCAGGGGGAAGGAAATAATCATGGGAGGTAGAGGGAGGGAGGAACCTTGGTGGAAGAGGGAAGGTGGAGGGGAAAAGGGGAACAGGATCAGGTATGGGGATGAGGGAACAGGAGAGAGGCCCAGAGGGACAAGAGAATGGATGGAGATAAGCAGCATCAGGGGGTGGGAGGTGGAGGGTCCTTCTAGAAAGTACCAGAGACTCGTGGGTAACCTTAGCAAAATGCACAACATTGGGGAGAGGGAACTGGAAGAGTTCACCTCCAATAGATAGATCTTCCAGTTGTGGGACATGGTTACTAGCCTACGGTCAAAATTTTTGACCAAGAACTGTTCCTGCCAGTCTGTCTGAGCTGGTGTCCAGAGTAGATCGTGGGCTCAAGCTCCACAGCCAGTCCCAAGACACCCAGAGGAAGCTCCACACCCAGGCGCTCTGACACATCCAGGATCAGAGCCAGTCCCACAACACCCAGAGGAAGCTCCACACCCAGGTACTCTGAGACACCCAGGATCAGAGAGTAGACCTTGGGCTCAAGCTCTGCAGCCAGTCCCACAACATGCAGAGGAAGCTCCACACCCAGGCGCTCTGACACATCCAGGATCAAAGCCAGTCCCACAACACCCAGAGGAAGCTCCACACTCAGGCACTCTGACACACCCAGGATCAGAGGTGAGGAGGAACTAACATCTGTCCCAACACTGGGAGTAACTGGGAACAACGGGATCAGGCACACAGGAACTCCACCAGCCCAGTGACTTGGGTTCCTTCAGGTCTGCCTGGGCTGGTGTCCAGAGCAGACCTTGGGCTCAAGCTCTGCAGCCAGTCCCACAAAACCCAGAGGAAGCTCCACTCCCAGGTGACCTAACAAGCCTAGGATCACAGGATCCCAGAATCACAGGATCACAAATGCAGCTTGACTCTGAGGAGTTCTGACACAGCCAGGATCACAGGAAGGACAGGCTCCAGTCAGATTTAGCAAGGGCAGGTAGCACTAGAGATATCCAGATGGAGGGGGGCAAGCGTAATAAAATAAAAAACACAAACCAAAGTCACTTGACATCATCAGAACCCAATTCTCCCACCATAGCAAGTCCTGGACACATCATTACACTGGAAAAGCAAGATTCAGATATAAAATCACTTCTCATGGTGATGATGCAGGACTTTCAGAAGGACATAAATAGCACCCTCAAAGAAATACAGGAGAACACAGGTAAACAGCTAGAAGCCCTTCAAGAGGAAACACAAAAATCCCTTAAAGATCTTCAGGAAAACACAATCAAACAAGTGAAGGAAATGAGCAAAACCATCCAGAATCTAAAAATGGAAATAGAAACGATAAAGAAAACAGAAAGAGAGACAACCCTGGCCATACAAAACCTAGGAAAGAAATCAGGAATCATAGATACAAACATCACCAACAGAATACAAGAGATAGAAGAGAGAATCTCAGGGACAGAAGACACAATAGAAAACATTGACACAACAGTCAAAGAAAATGCAAAAAACAAAAAGCTCCTAACCCAAAACATCCAGGAAATCCAGGACTCAATGAGAAGACTAAACCTAAGGATACTAGGTATAGAAGAGAGTGAAGACTCCCAATGTAATGGGCCAGCAAATATCTTCAACAAAATTATAGAAGAAAACTTCCCTAACCTAAAGAAAGAGATGCCTATGAACATACAAGAAGCCTACAGAACCCCAAATAGACGGGACCAGAAAAGAAATTCCTCCCAACACATAATAATAAAAATACCAAATGCACTAAACAAAGAAAGAATTTTAAAAGCAGTAAGGGAAAAAAGGTCAAGTAACATATAAAGGCAGGCCTATCAGAATTACACCAGACTTCTCACCAGAGACTATGAAAGCTAGAAGATCCTGGGCAGATGTCATACAGACCCTAAGAGAACACAAATGCCAGCCCAGGCTACTGTACCCAACAAAACTCTCAATTACCATAGATGGAGAAAATAAGATATTCCATGACAAAACAAAATTTACACAATATCTTTCCACAAATCCAGCCCTACAAAAGATAATAGATGGAAAACACCAACATAAGGAGCAAAACTACACCCCAGAAGAAGCAAGAAGGTAATCTTTCAACAAATCCATACAAACCTACTTCCACCTCTTACAACAAAAACAACAGGAAGTGACAATTACTTTTTCTTAATATCTTAATATGAAAATTAATATTACCAACATATCCTAATCAGTTGAAATCCAATATGAGGAATTAGAAATTTGTTGATTGTCACCCAATGGTCGCTCTAATTTGGTAATTGTAGAAATAGGTCCAATATTGTATAATCTATATACACTTTCAGCTTGTTTGTTTGCGACAGTGTCTTGCTGTGTACAACATAAGGGTCTTAAAATCTTGCTTCTCCTATCTCAGCCTCTATATTAGTAGTATTGTTTATTTCATGTCTTTACACTATACTATGGTTTTCAGAACAACTTATATATTTCAAAAGCATTTATATACCCAAAAGAAACATAAATCATTAACTAGGGAGGTTGCTTGTAAGAGAACAACAAAGAGTGAGACTGAATACTTTGCCTAATATTTGTAACTCTTGTATCAAGTTTGAAGAAGAGGACTTTATAAGTTACTCTTTCTTTGAGATGAATGCTTTTCCAAAGTCTAAAAATTGTTCTTATTTTAGGTTTCTACCACAGTAAGAGCCAAGATTTTAAACTCTACTAAATACAAAACAAACAAAAATACTTCATATATTTATGTTCATTTAAGAAAATACCAGTAGTGATGTATTGTTTTGAAGTATACAGTTAATATGTTTGGAGTTATTTAAAATTTATATTGAGAAAAATGTATTTTCACTATTGCTGTAGATGAGCACCTACATAAGACTGTTAAATTGATTGTTGTTTTATATCAAACAACTTTTATAATACTTATTTGTATTGTTATAATATTTTATAAATTTTAAGGAATATGACAAAAAAGATATTGTAGGTATTGAAGGGGGGGTCTCTGGGAGGAGTGGGGGTACAAAAGGGAAATAAGAATGTGATTTAATTCTATTTACTTAAAATATGTTTTTAAATGTTAACAAATTCAGATAAATTGAAATCATGTAACTTTTCTCATCATAATACAATAAAAGTTAAAAAAAAAAAAAAGAACTGTTCCTGTTTAAAAGAACTACAGAGACAAAACCAGGAGAAGAGACTGAGGGATAGGCAGTTCAATGACCAGCCCAACTTGGGCTTTATCTCATGAGAGGGCACCAAGACCTGACACCACTACTGAAATGCTGTGATGTGCTTACAGATGGGAGCTTTGAGAGTCCCTATCAGCAGCTGACTGTGACAGAAGCAGATACTTACATGCAACCACTGAACTGAAGTCAGGGAACCCCTATGGTTGCATTAGGGAAAGGATGGATGAAGCTGAAGGGGAGAGCAATCCCATAGAAAGGCTAGCGTTGCTGGTCTGTGAAAGGCAACCAGTGATCTGGTTGAAGGCAGTTTACTCTTGGAGACCCAGAAGAAAATTCTACAAGGGACAGAAAAGTGAGCTACGCCTCCAGATATTAGGAGTCTGACACCATGAGCCCTCAACTTCATTATCCTGTGATATCAGTCACATAGAGCAATGCCCCAAGTTCCTAGTATTCAGGCTGGACTCTACCCCAACAGTCACTTGACTACAGCCAGGTATGCCCCACTGCACAGTTACCTGGCAACAGCAATGTAGCCCAGCCCACTATAAAAGGGGGTGCTTGACCCCTCCTCTCTCTTTTAAGCTCTTGCTCTCTTTTTTGTCTCTTACTCTCACCTCTTGCTCCCTCTCCCACCTCACTTTCCTCTCTCTCCACATGGTCATTTTCTCTGTCTATCTCTCTGTCTATCTCTCTGTCTCTGTCTCTGTCTCTCTCTCTCTCTCTCTCTCTCTCTCTCTCTCTCTCTCTCTCTCTCTCTCTCTCTCTCTCTCTCTCTCTCTCTCTCTCTCTCTCTCTCTCTCTCTCTCTCTCTCTCTCTCTCTCTCTCTCTCTCTCTCTCTCTCTCTCTCTCTCTCTCTCTCTCTCTCTCTCTCTCTCTCTCTCTCTCTCTCTCTCTCTCTCTCTCTCTCTCTCTCCCTCTCCCTCTCTGTTTTCTACAATAAAGCTCTGAAACCATGGACCATCTCTGATCAGTACCTGCAGTGCTGGAGCAATGGATCAAGTTTCCCTCTAATGAGCTGTGCCTAACTTCCCAAAGGAAGGCCTCCCTGTCCTCTGGTCACTGAGGCCAGAGCTATCCTTCTCCCTTTGACAACCCAATACTCCCCGCCAGAGTCTACCCAAGGGTCTGTTCTTAGCTCTTCTGCAACATACAGCAGTCGGGGAAGTCCGAGAGCGAGAACCTGTGGTCCCTGACCTCCTGTCGCCCAGGGACCCCAAAATTAGCTCTCCCAATGGTATCCAGTGGTCTATGGTGCCCGAGAGTTGGAGCAGAGACTGAGCCTTCCCCAATCCCCTGGAGCAGGGTTCTGCGACCTGTGAGACCCGACTCCCATCCTGCAGCGGTTCCGTGGGGTCCCAGGACAGTCTCCCCAAGCTCTGGCAGGACATGGGTCTCTCCCACCCCTTTATTTCCCTATGCCCAGCGAATATATACTACAGTTTTGACTGTGGAAACAAGCTACTGACTAAGCAGAGTAATGGTTGAGGAACAAGTAGAACTGTGTGTCAGGCTAACTGGTCTATACAGAAGGTCAGGCTTCATTACCAGAATGTCTATTTCTTCATAAAGATCAAAGAATCATTCTGCCCATAACTGAGAAAATGATTATTACATTGGATTTTTACATTCCTCTTTGGCAATGCTTGCTCAGGCCCACAAAATTTTTAGATTTTATTGTTAACTGTGGTGGGGGTCTATCCTGTAAATGCTCAAGAAATAGATTAAATAATACATTCTTTCTGACCATCTCTCTGTGTTGAAAAAAGAGTTTGCCAAGTGTTAACTGTTCATTGTTACATTCTATATGGGGTTATAATCTGCCATATTGCTCTGATGTATCTGTCAACTTTACCAAAAAGACTAGAAGTGAGTATATGGTACATGTCTGGTAGGGATGGATGGAAGTTTTCAGATATTTAGATTTCAATTTAGAAGTCATGCTTTATTTATCTAGTAACCCATCTCTCTAACCCATTTGGCCTATTTTAATTCATGGTGATTTTATTCATTGACTCTTTTGATGGTAGAATATTTGTTGGAAAATTTAGGTCTACCTCTTCCCATGTTGAGCCTAGATGAAACCCTCTGAAGAAATCAGAGTCAATAAATAGGTGCAGTAACATTATATATACATCCTCTATCAGTAAGAGGAGCTGAACAAAGGGCATTGCTCTGCTTATCTAAATGATACGAGGGCTCTAGCCTACACTACTCTACAGGGTGCTACTGTGTAAGGCATAGTGTTTGGTGAGGGTGGAATGGCTAATGGAGTATTCCCCAATAGGCCTATGCATGTGCAATATGTGCCTACTGTATCTTCTGTCTAGAATTTTCAATAAATGAAGTAAATAGGCATAGTAGCTTATATGGACAAATGTAGCTCTTTGGGGGCTAACACAGGAAGGTCATGAAGTGAAGCCTAAGCTTCACAGTTCATTCAAGTCCAGCCTAGCCTGTATATTGAAATTTGTCTCAAACCAAGTAAACCAAGCCAAATACCCCAGATGCTGTAAGGCTAACAGAGGTATATATATCCTGAGACTGTGAAAATAAAAATGTAATCAAATACTTACAGAATTAAGGGATAAACAGCATGCAGAAAAATCACCAGCAGGATTAAGACATGAATATCCCTACTCTATATCTCAGGATGCTACTTCAGACTTCAGGTCATTCTTTTGTTGCTTTTTTTTTTTTTTTTAAATCAAGACTTGTAGAAACATGGAATGAATTTTCTAGTGATTGGATGACTAGTCTTAAAAGTACTGTAGTAGTTCACATAATGAAAACTGCCCAGTCCTCCTTGGCCATGTAAGGGATGGCCTTGGTTCCTACCCTTGGAACAGAGCCAGAAAGATATGGGCCTCCACGAGTGCTTATTGTCACTGTGGGAGCAAGACTTATATGTATAATAATGTTTATATTTTCGAGGAATGTTCTCTTTGCCAAGGTTAATGACTATATGATAATCAGAGACAGCACTAGTCTGTAAGGCAAGGGTGTGGCTAAAGTCTCTGCAAAATGGTAGAAAATTGTGACCTTCAGGACAGCCATTAAGGCTGTGGGAAAGAATGTTGAAAACATGAGATTAAAAATATGTAATTTCTCCACTGTATAAAATATAAGAGTGAAACATGAATTATATAAGATGCTTCACAGATCTAAAGGAACAGATGAAGCTGCACTATGAGGTAGCATTTTTACAAATATACTATGGAAGAAGACAAAGGAATTTTAGGGAGTGGTGATCACAGGACAAGATACCACACCATCCAGTTAAGTTTGATATTGTTGTTTGTTTGTTTGTTTGTTTTTTATATGTACAAAGGCAGGTATATTACTGAGTTCAAGACCTTGGACAGAGGGAGTTTAGATCCAGGCCCAGTCATGGTAGTAGTGGTAATTTAAGGACAGGGTTCCACCCAGCTATCTTATTGTCTGTGCTTGTGCTTGATGTCTGTCCAAGAATCAATGGGCTAGGGTTATCGGATGATTATTTATGGGATAATCAAAAGGGAAACTGAGGTAATGACCAAATTGGAATTAAATAAAAGACTGGGCTTGCCGGGCAGTGGTATTGCATGCCTTTAATCTCCGTACTTGGGAGGCAGAAGCAGGTGGATTTCTGAGTTCAAGGCCAGCCTGGTCTACAGAGTGAGTTCCAGGACAGCCAAGGCTAAACAGAGAAACCCTTCTTGAAAAACCAAAAAAAAAAAAAAAAAAAAAAAGACTGGCCTTTTGGTCTACAAGACAAGAGATATCCAGAAAGTTTTTAGAATGGCAAGAGAAACCTGTCGCCTGCAGGACACAGAGAGAAAAATAATAATCTAGAAAGCTGTCTCCAGCAGAACATAGTCTGTCAGCTTGGGCCCACAAATTGACTTTGAGATGTTTGTTTTATCAATTCCATATACCCCTTCTCTCAGGGACCCCCTATCCAAACTGAGGGTGTTCCTTTGCAGAAAACAACTATTAGATACTGGGCAGGCTTGCTATCAACATTTCAGACTGAGAACTGCAGCTCAAACAAATGACTCAAATCTTTTATATTCTTCAATTTTACTTTAACTCAGATTCCATGCTTAGTACTTTATGAGCAATGAGAGATGGAAGACCATGGTCGGTAGTCACTGTGTCTACCAACAGCCAAGTCAAGTAGCAGAGTCTGTCTTTGTGAAGGCAAATGAAGGAAACAGAATAGGAATCATTTGGGTCAAAGTAGCACTGCTAACTTTGCAAGAAACATCAGATAGGAAAATTCTCTTAATGTTTTGGTATTTTTCCATATGAAGCATATATATACATATATGTGATATAGATATAAATATAGGTGTTGATATAAATAAACATAAAGATATAGATGATCTATAGATGTAGTATAGATATAGCTTAGATATAAATACAGAGATAGAGATACAGTTATAAAGATACACATATACATATATATATAAATGATGTAGATGATAATATACTATAAAGTATAGATGTAGATTGTATAGATAGATAGATAGATAGATAGATAGATAGATAGATAGATAGATAGATAAAGATTATATAGACAAAGATAAATATCCTTAAATTTCCAAGAAGAGTTCCATATAATATCAAGCCTAAGACTGGGACATCAATTATCTGCTTTGAATGTGAGACTGCAAAAAGGCATAGTGTTGAAATATGTCTTTGAGAAATTGCTATGGTAGAACATTCAGTGAGTGGACAACAGTTAAGGATTGGAAGGTCATAAAAAGAAGAGTAAACTGAAGCTTAGAATGGTTTCTTGCATAGAAAATTAGAGGGATGTGGTGTTACCTAGAAATCAAAACAGAAAGTGAGAAAAAGCAGAATTCAGGAAAAAAGCAGGCATTGTTTTGGAAATTTTCTCAATGAGAAATAACACCTGAGAGATTGATTAAATGCGGAAGAAAGATTAGTGTAGTAATGTACAAGTTAGTTTGAACACAACACTCTTCCCTGTGTCCCTCTCCTTGTGAACTCATTCTAACTTGGTCTGAGATTATGTTACTTTAAACACACACACTGCAAGTCTGCTACTTAATAGTGTTGATAATTTTTGGAGAAAGGAACAAAAACCCATCAACATCCTAATTTCTGTGTTTTTCAAAACCATTTTGAACCTAGGAATTGCTGCTCTAGGACCACCCATATGTAAACTGTGCGGCGCCAACGACCCTGACCGACAGGGAAGAAGGATCAACACACCACGTCCTTCTAGCAACAGTTTACTCAGGAATGTCTTGCACAACGGTTACAGCAGAGTGGCCCCGAGCCCCACCAGGAGTCTGACTATATACCTTTCGTAGGACCGCCCATGAGCCCATACCACGCTTCACACAGTCATAGGCTACTAGGCATTGATGTAGAATCAGGCCACTGGTGAGCACGCCCCCGGGTCCAAATAAGGACTTGTTTACTCCATGGCTCCAGCTCGGCCAGCGCCATCTTTAAGGCACGGCAACAGCGCTCCACAACTAATTAGTATTTATTTAACAAAAATATTTGAATTTCAACAGAAACAAAGAACATTGTAGTGGTCCACCCTATTTCCTGTCTCTTATTTCTGCTTCTGTGGTAAAGATAACATCTCAAAATCACAGTAGTCATATAAAGTGCAGCCTTGAAGTGACTAGAAGGGCAAGAATTGTTAATGATCCCCAGAAGCCCTCCCAAAGATAACTACAATCTACCATCTTAACCTCCTTCCTGGAAACTCAGTAAACATGCATGCACATGAAAATTTACATACACACAAAGTACATCATTATTCATAAGGAAATGAAAATCTAGGCCACTATGAAGCAACTATTTATGAAGCAAAAGCAGGTAATGGCAAGCATTATAGATGACACGAAGAACTCGAATCCCTTCTGCTCCAATGGGAGAATGTAACCCAGTACAAATGCTTCTAAAAGTGCCAAGACATTTCCACATTCATCATTTCACCTTGTCACTAAAAGCATATGAACTTCCTGCTCATAAATTTATGCTTTGACAAGTAAAATCATATTTTAGCTTTACAATTAAATATTGCTCAACCATATAAGTGAAGACCTGGCACCCAAATGAGGATTTGAAAGTTACATCAAGTAAGAGAAGACAGTTAGAAAAGTTCCCATACTGTGTGTCTTCAATATTGTAAGACTTCATTTATAATTCTGTCCAGGCTCAACAATCCATAAAAGAGAAATTAAGAAAACTAGAGAATATAATGGGCCTTGTCAGGATTGGGCAGAGCAATGGGTATATGACGCTAGTGGAATTGTTAATATGTTCAGATCCTCTTTTTAAACTGATAGAAATATTCTTATACTCTAAAAAGAAAGAAATGATAAGCGTGACTTTAGAAGATTGCCATGGGATAAGCTAAAGTAGATATTTGACAGCTCTTCTTATTGATTTTATTTAAATAACAAGTGTTTTCAAATTCCTGTTCAAATGTAATTACCATAAGATTAAAGAATATCTTTATAGCCCTAGGGGGTAAATCTTGTACAATTATATAGTCAAGGACTTAAGCTTCGAATTTTAAATACAAATTGTCCATTTTATGCATAGTATGTAAATAATTAGAATTTCATTAAATAATGCAGGGAGCACTAGGCCTATGTCTGATTGCTTTACATACTCATTCACCGGGATTTAAATGTTAATTTCCTCAGGCTATGTTTTGTATGGATGTACATCAAACATAATCCTCATTACTTCACCAGTTTCCAATGAATGTTAAAAGAAGAGAAGATGCAAACATTCTACTGATTTAGTATCTTCCGAATATGGCTTCCATCGGGCTTACTTACAGTCAGAACTTTGATGCTCATCTTATAAACATATGTACAAAGTGAGTGGGCAGCTTTTAGGAAAAGCACAAACATTCCTAATGTTGTAACTTATCCATCAGCGTTTGTAAACGACACCAAGATGCCCCACTAAGTACTATAGTAGATATTTTCTGAAATATTAACATTTTGAAAAAAGAAAAGCTCTATTTTAAGATAAATTTTCAGAGATCATAATTTTGGATTCAAGATCCTACAAAAAGTTTAGGCTATTAAGTTGCCCTCAGAACTTTCTGGGCTTCATACTATCCTTTACTATCTACCAAAAGTATATTTTGCCTATTATTATTCTGTCTCAATGTAATACTTTTTACATTGTTCATGAAAAGGGTGTGAAGTCTTTCAAAACAATCTAGATTAGTAGTGTTGGACCCTTTAGGGGGTCAAATGACCCTTTCATAGGGATTGTATATTAGATATCTGGCATATTTACATTAAGATTCATAACAGTAGCAAAATTACAGTTATGAGGTAGCAACAAAAATATTTTTTTTATATATAAACAGTTTATTTTACTCTAAACAGCAACACAGACAAAGCGCCATATAAACACAAAGGAAGTGGTGCAGGATGGAGATGCTGGCCAACTTTGGATCTGAGGCTCCTAAGTAACAGCCCAGGTTTCTGAGAAGGACGAGGGTAAGGAAGGAGGGACAGTGTGGTTCTGTCATACAGCCAGCTGGAGGCCAGAGCTCTGAACAGTGGGAAGCATGCTTGCATCCGAGCACGACAGGAAGAAACTAGCTCCTAGGGGCTTCCCAAGTACAAAAGTTTATCACTTTACAGCAGTTGAAATACTGACATC
>JADRCD010142076.1:0-21590 GCA_019843815.1 Montemys delectorum | reverse complement strand
GGAGGAGGGGGAGGAGGAGGAGGAGAGAAAATCTGAATTTAATGTTAGAATTACCTAGTATTTAACAAAAACTTTGAAAATAAAAAGAAGTATATTATTCATTCTCAGGAAAGTAAAACAGAAGTCAGTAGAAACTGTTCGTGCAGATGCCTAGCTACTTGGCTCACTAAAAAGCTAACCAAAGTCTACTGTATACACTCAAACAAGTAAAGGAGCATGGGCAGGAGATTAAAGAAAGAGAACTAGAGCCTCAACAAACAGACAGTATCACAGAAAACACAGAAGAGAGAAGGATGGTTTAAAAGAAAACCAAGTTGAAAGTATAGACTTGAAAATTACCTTGACTAAGATAAAAAAAAAAAAAAAAAAACCATCTGCAGTGTACTACCTCAGAAGACCTGAAGATAAGTCGTTCTAGAAGCAGAAAGAGTGAAGAGAAATGGACAAACAATAAAACTTTTAGGACAGCAGCATGGTACTAAATAGACAAAATGAGATTTCCAGAGCTGAAAATGGAGCAGAGGGACACCCTGAGTAAATAGAGGCCACTTACATCTCAAGTTTAATGAAAGCTATAAACCTACATATTCAGGTGTATCTATGTGGTCTATGCAGGATAAACTCAAAAAGATCTGTACCAAGAGACATTAGCGCCAATTTTCAAAGATAGTCTTGAAAGCAGCCAGTGAAGAGCTCTCTAGCAGGCCTAAGCATTGTGGGCAGGTTTTTTCTCCCCCTCTCCCCCTCTCCCTGTCTCCCCCCTCCCCGTCTCCCTCTCTATCTACCCCTTTCTCCCTTCTATCTATACCCCTCCCCCTCCCCTTATCCCCTCTTTCTCACCCCTCCCCCTCCCCCTTCTCATCCCCCTCTCACATCTCAACATTAGATTATATTCCTAAAGCTAGCACTCAAGGTTGGTACCCTTATTTAGTCACTGACTAATTCCTGAGACTAAATACCAAGGTTCAGAGATCAAAATTCATTATTGGCTATACAGGCTAGCCATACAGGACTTACCAATTCACTCTAGCACAGATTTCCCATTTTTTCATTAAAAAACCTACTCCTTCAAGCAAAACAAAACAAACAAACAAAAACCTGCTGCGTACTGTCTGCCTTTGCCCAATCCAGAAGCTCCCCTCCTCCACTTTCTGGCTCCTCTGGGGTAAAAAAATCTTTCTTTTGTAGGGTCCATGATTTACTAAAGAAGGATACCCTGGACTCAGAGTGTTTTATTCTGCAGAAGTCCAGCATGACGGGGTCTCCCCATTACCAAGATAGAGAGACAACCAAGTGAGCTTGCTGGTCTGATTTAAACCATAGTAGAGAATTCCGGGGTAGGTGACCTCTATGTTAATCTGTTGGGTCCATCTCTGTGGACATTCCATTACCTGGATGTTGGGGCTAGAAACTTGCTGGGGAGGTCTGGAAACTTCCTCCTCAGGGAGTAACTGAGGAAATCTGGAAACTGCTGCTGACCCATTGTCCATGCTTCAGGTCAGGTGGCAGGGCAGCTTCTGAGGCCTGGACTTGCTTGGAATTGCCCAGTTCTTGGAGACAGAGATTTAAGCCCAGTCTCCTTAACTGCTAATTTGAAGCTTGTCATGGAGTCAGCCTAGCCTTCTCATTTTGTGCTGAGAATTTGGTTTCTGGGTGTGTTCTGAACCAACTCTAAGCTCCTCCCCACACCCCCCATACATACAGCTCAAGAACAGCTACTTATCATATACAAAGGATTTTTAAAAATAGTAAGATCATAAGCTGATTTCTTTCCAGTGACTATAGAGACCACAGGCTCTAGAATGACACATTTGCATATTAAACATGCTGAAAGGAAAAAAAAAACATGACAACCAAAGACATTACCCACTAAATATCTCAAAAATGGTGAAATAAATTAAGACAACAAATAACTAAACTAGTGGAGTTAAGATCTTAGGTGAAGGGTTAGGGAGACAGTTCAGTTGTTAAAGTGTTAGAGAAGCATGAGGACCTGAATTTGAACCTCTAACACCCACATAAAAGCCAAGTATGAGGTGCATGCTGATCCCAAGTTAGTGAAAGATCTTGTGTCAAAAGCAAGATAGAGAGGCTGGGGTGAGTGCTTAATAGATAAGAGTTCTTGCTATGCAAACATGGGGTCTTGGGTTCAGATCCCATAACTATTGTGTATCAATTTTCTCTGAAACTAAATCATACTATCTTAAAAGGAAACTCCTTAAGACTCAAGATGTTTGAATAAGAAGTAAAATCATTCCAAACCTGCCAGGGATCCTCCTTAAACTCAGGAAATAACGTAATAGCTTCAGGAAGTCCCTGAAACTGATTAGATTCACTAGTCCCCCTACCAATGTACAGTAAGGACTGTTGAGAAACACTCTCAGACAAATCACACTGCAGACTAGCCAAGTTACTTTGAAGTGACTAGCTGAACCTGAAAAAAAGGCAGTCTTCAACATGTGGAGCTGCCTGCAAGTTGTTCAGTACACTAGAGCTTTTTAGCTTTCACCTGTGCTTGGATGGGCTTTGCTGATGTAGCTGCCTTTGAGTTATTTCTGCTCCTGTAAGCAATACCATCACATGAGTGGGTTCACCAATGTGGAGTTTGGTGATATCATTACTTTGGTCTGTCATCAATCCTCTGTCTGAGATGAGTAGACATTTATCCATGTCTTCACTAAACCAGCCCCCACCTAAAATACCCCATGACTACACAGGCCTATAACTCCAGTGCTGTAGGGTACATGATAATTTCTGAGATTTACTGCCTGTGATGGTTATTCTTGGTTGTCAACTTTACTATATCTGGAATTAACTAAAACCAAAATGATGGCACACACCTGTAATTAATTTTCCTAATTAAAACATTTGATGTGGGAACACCCACTTCTAATCCAGATCTTTGAGGTGGAAAGATAAGCCTTTAATCTAGATCTTTTGAGGTAGGAAAACCCACCCCTAACCCAGGCCATGCGTTCTGTTGGAAACCTATATGGAGAGGATATGGAAAAGGGAAGCATTGGCTCTTTGCCTGCTTGTTCTCACCTCAGAGCAATTCCATTCCTTCACTGGCATTAGAGTCCCATTATTGGGATTCTATGCTAAAGACCAGATGAGACATTCAGCCTTGTAGACTGAAGGCTACTGGAGACAGCTATTGATACATTATCTGAATCATAGCCTATTGTCTAGTCTTTGTCTATTTTGTAGCTTATTTCTTCTACCTTTCTCTACCCTTTTTCTACTATTTGAGTGTCTAACACTAAATAGGAGAGGGATAAAAGGATAGAGGGGAAATGGAGTAATATTATCTTTAAACTACTTCCTTCTGATTAGAGGAGTCTAGTTCCTTGAGTCAAGTTTGATCTTTGATAGCAGGATATCTAATTTCTTCTTTTTGTTGTCTCTTCTTTGTACACAACTACTTAAGCCACAACGGACAGCAACCAATCAAAAACTGACCAATCTCTTTCAGGGACCCTAGCATTTATATACCCTCTGAAAAGTCCCCAGAATTCCAAACATCACACATTCACAGAAACTATCTGTAGCTGGCAATATCACACCCAGGCTAGGGCACTAAGCAAACCACAGTCAGCTACTCTGAACAACCTGAAGTGGCCCCCATATTCCACACCTGAAATTAAAACACAAACAAAAACAGATAATGCAACGTACAATATTTCTGTGTTTTTTACAGAAACAAAAATTTCAAAGTTGTTACTACAGTCTGAAAGCCATTCTAATGAATCATTTCTCTTTTTAGAGAGATTCATTATATAAGTTTTGTTACTCTTGAAAAGCCTGACTAATACACTAACCATTATATTAGCTCCAGGTTCAGTGAGAGAGCCTATCTGAAAGGAAAAAGCCAAAGAGTGATACAGTGGGACATGTGATGCTGGAGAGGTAGCTGAGAGAATCATCTGGATTGACTGACAGGAAAAGAGAGTGAGACACCAGACCTGGCTTAAGCAGCTGAAACCTTAAACACTAAAGTTCAGTTCCCAGCACCCAGTCAGGTGGCTCAGAACTGCCTATACATCTGTCTCCAAGGGATTGATGTCCTCTTCTAGATCTGGAGCATTTGCACATGCCTACACACAGAGGTGCATGTATACACATAATTTAATAAATAAAATATTAAATAAATATTTTTCAAAGGCAAGAGTGTTATATACCTTTAATTCTAGCATTGGGAGGTCGTGGCAAGAAGATCTCTATGAGATCAAGGTCAGCCTGCCTGGTCTCCATAACAAGTTTCAGGCCAGTCATTGGTGCATGGTAAGGCCCTGTCTCAGAGAAGAAGAAGAATGAGGAGGAAGAGGAGGGAGAAGGAGAGGCAGCAGGGTGGCATACCTCCATCCCCCAGCAGCTGAGGTCAGCACAGTGAGTCTCAAAGAATTAAACACAAGTCAAGAAAATATTTCTTATATCCACTTGGGTATGTGAGTCACATCCAAATTGATTTTAAAAGTTCAAGTCTAACGAGTGTCAGTATTTATTGGCAATAGTACAGGCAATCATACAGGAAAGCCAGAAGCCTGATGGATTAGAAGGAGCTGAGGAACTACTTTGGAACACAAGTAGTTGCTCTGGAAGGCATCATTCCTAGGGAGAAATCTGGGAGGCACTCTTCTATACTCGAGCACATTGAAACGTACACAGGAGCATTTAGAGCAACATTCTTATAACAGTAAAGCGGTCCAGATACCTGATAAGAGCATAATGGAAACATAAAGTGGAAGGCACTTGGAATACTATGCAGAACTGAAAACTCAGGAATTACATCTGCAATCATCAACACAAATTGTACTTAGAAATATATTGTGGACAATAACGGCAAGTTGCTGATCTCTCTCACACACATGAGCGAAATGAAATAAGGAATAGAACTTATTTTTATTTAAACTTATGCAGACTCAATGTCAACATAAATTAGTAAGTACATACATATACATATCCATATACCACATATACTACACATACACTATACACAGTAGACCCTGAGGAAAATGAGTCAGCTGACAGAACAGGGTAGTGGTTCCATTAGGGCAGAAGAGAGACAATGCAGTGAGCTGGAGGAGGGAGGTGATAACTGGTCAGGAAGTCAAAAACACTTTCAAAAGTAAAGGGTTTCTTAAGGCAACTCTAAGCAGCAATCATTTTGTAGTTTGCAAATACTATCATTTATTATAAACATCCTAGCACACTGCATTTCAAATGTTCACTCTGAGATATAAAATATTTTATTCATGATGGAAAGTAAAAACAATGGGAATGTCTAGGTGGGAAAACTAGACCAGTCTGTTTTAGGAAGACTACTCTGTTCCATGTAGAGGGCAACCTCACTAGAAGGGAAAGGGGAGCTTTTCACCTGGGCAATGTTTAAAAGAGAAGCCTTGTGAACATCTGATGGGGGGGGGGGAGGCTCATGCTTCTATCTTCTGAATCTCTCTTGTTATTAGGAAAGCAATAGTGACCATGAGAACTGCCCCCTACCAGGGGTACCCTTGACTTGAAGGGCTTCAGGGAGGGTAGGAGTTAGGAGACAGAAAGAACCCCGAGCCCAGAAGAGTTAAGAAGTCAGAGTGTACAGAGCTTCTAACTCTGGGAAGCAGGGTTGATTGGAGCTTACTGGCATGAAATGGGCAGGAACAGCCTTCTGATCTTGAGATGCAAAGGGTTTGAGGCTTTTGGAAGTGTAGCTGTGAGAAATACAGTAGGGAAGAAAACAGAGACAAATAGAAAGTGTGCCAAAAAAAAGTAAAGCAAGCTCAGCTGAGGCCGGACGGCAGAAATTGGCTGCGGAGCCAGCTGGCATGATTCATGACCTACGCCAGCAACCTTGGTCATCACTGAGCCGTTATCAAGGTTGAAAATATTATCATGTCTGAAATACACAATTACATATGCATGATCCACCACAGGGCCAAATAATTTGTCAGAAGTTTCTAAAAACTCTAGATCACACAAAAGAGACCTCGGACAACCATCCTTACAAGGACAACATTGTTTTTATAGATGGTTAGGTATTTCAACGTAGCTGGAGTCTTCAGGTTCTGATTGGTCAGAATTTCCAAAACTGTATGAAGAAGATTAACAGGGCAAACCACCACTGCACACAGCAGTTGATAATCCCGAGGAGGTGGCTAATAGCCACTGACCGGCTCCTTTCCCGTCATGCATAGCTGTTGCTTCCATTCCTTTGAGCTTTTGCAGGTCTAGGTGGCTCACTTGCAGGGATGGCTAAGACTTCCTCCATTCCCATGGGTATCAGGCGACAGCTAGTGCTCACTTTTACCACGATGCAGCAGCAGTTTCCCCCAGACAAGCACATCCACGTAACAGCCTGCCATCCTGCACTACTCTGACATTCTGATGTTACTTGTCATGGTAACTGGGTCTCCTGGTGACAGGTCCTACTACCTGACCTCCACTTTTAATCATATGGAATTGCCTGCCATTGGCGTCGGGCTATATAGAACATTCTAGTCCTGAAAAATCGAATGTCCTAATATCATTGCACCCTTTGTCACTGTGATCTGAAACTTTTATAATATGATCAGAACTCTTCTGACCTCAGAGAAAGAATTAGCATTTCTTAACTTTCAGTGCTTTGCCTCACAAGCTCTTCAGAACCAGCACTAAATAAAGGGTTTCAAAACTGAGGCAGACCCTGTCATTGCCAGTACATACAGCAAGCGCTTTACCCACTCCGGGACATTTGTTGACTTCGCTGCCTGATCCCCATGGCTGTTTTCTGCTTCATCTCTTTAAGATGCTCATATATTTCAAATCTCTTCTCTCCTCCTGCTTTTTCTCTCATGTTTTTCTCTGCTTCCTGCCTACGTATTCCAGGAACCCCACTTCAATCATGAACATGGTGAGCTAACCACCATTTGTGTCCCATACCAGAAATTACTGGGTTTACCACACAAAGTTTCTCCATTAGGATGAGAGAAACAGAGAAGTGGCCCTCCCCAAAAAAGTTCATCAAAATGGTGGCAAACTCACCAGTTGGAGCATGTAGAGAAAATATTCATCATGTGAATGCCAGCATACATACACCTATTTGTTCATATACACACAGGTTTACTATTTTGATTATTTGGAATATTTGACTATCCAAAAAAAAAAAAAAAAAAAAGGACAACAATACATTTCCAGGGCTTTGTTCTTTGCAGGTAAGATCTAGATCCAGTAAGACTGCTTCAATGAGGGTTGTATGGTAAAAGTTATTTAGTTTTTTTTTTAATCACATTTCCAAGGATTTGCCAAATGATTTCTTCTCATTGAATTTGCCCCTGAACACGTGTGCTTGGATGCTAACAATGACAGACAGACACTGTGAGAGCGGACCTGCACACAGTTCAGACCTGCCATATGCTCACCGTCACTGCTCACAGTTTGTGAACCCTCATAAATTATTCTCCAGCTGACTAACCTCCTGGATCATACAGGAAAAGAATACCTGTTTGTTTTTCAAATATAGTATTTTATTTTTGCTTATTAGTCAGAAGTATAAACAGTAGAATAAAAGACTGCTAGGTAACTGAATGGTTTTAAGGGGAAGTAAGGGATATACCACCCCTCCCAACCTAGGTCCAAGGCTTTCTGCTTAAATGGTGGCCTCATTGAGAAAATCCTCAAAACATACTCATGAGATGAAGTTTCAGAAGTACATAATCTCTTTCAACTGCATAGGAGAAGTCTTAAAAGGCTATGTACTGTTGCTTAGGAAATGCCCATCACTTTAAATGCTGTGTGTATATGTGTTTATGTTTGGATATATGTGCAGCTTAGTGATGGCTGAAAAATATATGTGCTATCTAATTTTCTTCTTTAAAGAGGCATTTATTAGTTTCTCTTTCAAATGGCTTTAAGCAGCCAGCTATCCCACTTACTAGTTGCCCTCTTTCTCTGAAACTCCATTTCTCAGGCAATACAGGATAGGGCCCAGTGTCTCAGATTTTAATGCAATAAGACCCATGCATACTGTTTTCCTTTCGTCCTTAAGAATAATTTTTTTTAACTTTTCTGACTTGAGTTAAATAGCTAAGCTGGTGATGGTTCTTTTTGTTTTGCTGTTGTTGTACCTTATATTTTTTTCTGTAAAAAGTTATTAAAGTCTGAGAAAATAAAGTAAGAGATTCCCTAATTCTCAAGTACTCTGCAGACTAGGAATGCACTCTGGCTATGCCATCATTGATCCTTTGGTTTTACCTTAACAGTTGTCCTAAAATTCAATTAAGAAGTGAATTTATTGGTCAGTCTCAGTTGGTATTTATAAATCATAATAGATATTCATCCTTTAAAAGTGCCATATTTACATGAAAATATTCTAAGACAAAGTAGCCATCTTAAATGCTCATAACTATCCACTGTTGCATAGTTAAATAATTTGTTGCTTACACTTTAGTAAACCAAACTTTTCTTCAAATATTTTTCTGAGAATGTTTAAGACTTGAATCATGATCCTGATTAAAAAAAGAAAAAGAAAAAGAAAAAGAAAACAACTCGTACTAAGTAATAGAAATTAATCATGAAAATAGAATTTCAAAAGACTTGATTGCAGACATATGTCCATTTTCCTTCTGATAGACTGAGCACTTTGGATTATTTGAAGAGCCCGACAACCCCTAACTGTGCTCTGGCTATAGCCCCTTCTTGTCGTCTGAATCTCAGAGAGTGGAGGATGGGCAAAGCATGCTTCCACGGATGCACCCACAAGACTTTCTGTTCATCTATAGCAGAGGAGCCGTGGGCAGCTGGCACTCTTCCACGGGGAGCGGCAAACACCACTTGCCTCGGCAGCGCGAGCTTCCTTAGGCAGCAGATGTCTGGTAGCTGCTGCTCAGGTCTCCAACTCCGCCAGGCCACCTGCACAACATATTTAATGTACTCCCTACAATTCTGTTGCTACTTAGGAAAGATATTTTTTGCTTAATTTTCCCCTGAACTCTTGGGCAGCCAGTGGAATTTTCATGGGCAATGCCTCATATTGTAAAACTTTGTATTCAGGTAGGGTTGGGGGGGGCTGGGGGAAAAGAAGCAAATCTTGCACACTATCTTTTGCCAACTTCCCCCCCCTCCCAGGTTATTCAGGAAAACACTTTATCTGTATGGTTATTACATTTTGTTCCTTCAAACAAGTGAGTTTCCACAAAGCATCCTTGCTAAACAATCAGCCTGAAAAGTTAAACAAGGAACTGTTCAATTACTTGCTTTCTGGGTGTCTCTGACACTACCCAACTTGGAACTACATGCTTTATCAAAACTTTAAGCTGTGGGTGCCATTCTCTCTAAACATTACCAGGAAGCGTCCTGACTCTTTCGGCTGGCAAAGTGACACTTACAGTACCATTGTGTCTGTTTGGTTTAAAAATGAGGTTGATAATGATAATGTTCTTCCATAAGACAATCTTCTACTTTTTAATGGTCTCTGTAGTTTCCCCTACATAAATGACTAAACCCTTACAGAATCTCTGTCTTGATTAGCACTCCTGCTAGTAAAATTTCACATACTAAATCAGCACCAGCTGTAGCAAGCAAGCAAGAAAAAGGCAAGTGTAAATGTTCCATATGCCCCACCAAATTGGCATCTGTGTCAGTAACCCTTCTTTTTAACTATTGTATACATACATTCTCTTAAGTGTTTTGTTCACAGAACACTGCTAACAAAACTCTCTCGGTTGCCATATCGATGAAAGAGCCTGCCCTTGGTATTATTCAATGACACAGACACAAAGTCTCCTTTCTCCTGTCAAGGCCATGGACATAGCTGAATGTTCTGTTTAAGTTTATCCAGATTAGTGAACCTTTAGTTTTACATCTGTGCTGTGTAACATTGTGCTGCCGTGGCTTACAAAGCTTCTCTATGGTTGTATCTAATGGGCAGCAATGTCACGGGATGCGAGAAAGACACCAGAATTATTTCGTCCACCTGGTTTTTCAGAGACCAGACCCAAAACAACTAAGTTAGAAGAGGAGGGGAAACATTTGTGATCACTCTCATGTGTTCACTCAAGACTGCTTAGGTTGTGCACTGCCTCTCTATGCATGTGGACACACAGATAGAGCGGTATCTGGAATAGTCAGAAAGGTATGTCCAGCATGCTGTGTAGTGGTACTGGAGTGTTTAAGGATGCTGTCTAGTGGGACTGGAGTGGCTAGCCACTGAGATTTTATTAATCATCTGAAACACCGTAGGCATAACCTACAGAGACAGTATAAGCCTGTACCAGCCACTAGAAAGCTACTGTGGTAGCCTGAATGAGAATGTCGTCCCCCCCACACACACACACACACCGTAAGCTCATCTATTTGAACACTTGGTTCTTAGCGGGTGGCATGGTCAGAGAGGCTTAGGAGGTGAGGTCTTATTGGAGGAATTTGTTACCGGGGATGGACTTTAAGAGTTTAAAGACTCACACCATTTCTAGTTCTCTCTCTCTCTCTCTCTCTCTCTCTCTCTCTCTCTCTCTCTCTCTCTCTCTCTCTCTCTCTCTCTCCTTGGTGCTTGCAGTTCAGGAGATGAACACTCAGCCTTCTTCTTCTGATTGCTGCCATGCCTTCTTGTCACGATAGACTCTTTTCCCTTGGAAACAACTATAAACCCAGACACACGCTTTTCTCTATAAGTGGTCTCTGCCATGATGTTTTATTACAGCAACAGAAATGGAATGAGTTCAGGTACAGAGAAGAGTCTACAAAAGTCCTACAAGGAACATTAACAGATAGGTGTCTCTCAGGCTAGGGAATGTGGTGTAGAGTCTATATATGGGGGGAGGTGGGTGGTGTGTTCTGATGTGGTTGTATATGTGTGTTGTACAGTGTGTATGAATGTGTGTGTACACTTTCATTTCATTGAAACATAGTTAACTTGGAGAAGGCCACTGAAGACAGAAAAGAACACTGAGCATCTCACTCTTCGTAGGGCTCCGATGCTCACTTTTCTCATCATTTGATTTACTGACACCTCAGCCATTCTTAAATGTTACAGCTCCAGGAAAGCTGAATGGTTTTCTGTGTTGATCTCTGTCTACCTGCTGTAGTATTAGAGTTGAATAGATACCAAATAATAATTTATCTACCTCAAAGGCTGCAAGTTTCTGTTAGAAGGGAAATGGACTAGTTAGTGAAAAGGGAAACAACTTAATGAAAGGAGAGAGAGGAGGGATAAAATTTCCCTTGGCTTCACTGAAGGTTTCCTACTGGATAAGTATGCTTTTCTTAAATGTAATTCTGGAGCTATTAAGATCGGATGAAAGTTAGATTCAATAACTCTAAGAATTAAAGAAAAAAAAGATGATGAAATTTTGATGACAAGTTAAAAAGCTTTTGGGTCTTAAGCTGCAATTTATTTAACTCTGTAGTGTGTGGTTATAAGAACATTAAGAAAAAGACATAATTATATAATATTTTTAAATGATTCTTTTAAGAATTATTCTTTTCCCCATATGTTCATTTAAGGTATATAGTCTTTGTATGTAGTGTGAGGTTTCATGAAATCACTTTCATATCAGTCAGCATGAAGTTTGACCCTAGTTGCTCCTCCCTCTTTCCACCCCTCATTGTTCCCACCTAATATATTATGATCTCCATTTGCAAATGATATATTCATTCTTCTTTATGGCCAACTAGAGCTCCCTGTGGAAGATAGGTGATAGTGCATACCTTTAACTCTAGCACTTGAGAGGCAGAGACAGGTGGGTCTCTGTTCAAGGCCAGCCTGATCTACAGAGTGAGTTTCAGGACAGTCAATACTACAATGATAGGCTCTGTCTCAACTATCAAACAAACAACAACACAAAACCTTCCTGTGGATATGACTTAAAATTCTCATTGAGCAACTCATATCCTAGCATCCACATGGAAACCCAAGCATGACATTGTATGTCTACAATCCTAGCATGGGAAGGTAGGAGTAGGAGGATGTCTGAGGCTTGAGGATCAATTATTCTAGCCAATCAGTAAGTTCTAAATTTAGTGATAGACCATATTAAAAAAAAAAACTATAATAAGATCAATAAAAGACATGCAACATTAACCTCTGACCTCCACAAAGTCACCATGCACACATTACATCACACACACACACGCACACACACACACACAAATTCCATTGTATATGTACATGCCATTTTTTCTTTATCTGTTCATCTTTTGATGAACACATAGGCTGATCCCGTAAATTGGCCATTGAGAATAGTGCTAAATAAACACAGACATATCTTAGAATCATTTGGGTACCCAAGATAATTTTTAAATAAGAAAACTCATTCTATTAAAAAAATGTGCCTTCCCTTGGGAGGCAGGACCCCCCCCCCCCCCCCCAGCACTGTGAACACTGAAACAAGCTGCTATGACAGGAATTTCTGCACTGAGGAATGTATAGGAGTTGATTCAGCCTCATACACACGATTTAATAGCCTCAGAATGACAGTACAGCTAGCTGCTGAGTGCATGCCATCAGATCTGTTCTTAAAACACTTGGCCGTAATTGATAGTAATCAATGATGCAATGTGCATTTCTACAATCTACATACTCATTATTAGGGTCAGTATGCATATTTTAAAATACATTCCCAAATATCATAAGAGGTGGTACAAAATAAGTACCTTTATTTTATGTTTTTGTTTACTTGAGACAGGGTCCCATTATACAGTTCTGGCTGTCATTCAATTTACAATGCAGATGAGGCTGGCCTTGAACTCACAGAAATCTACCTGTCCCAAATGTTGGGATTTAAGGCCTGTACCACTACAACTGGCTAGTATGTGTATTTTAAAATCACTGTTAATTTAAAATTTTATTTTTCATTTTTGTCTTACCTGGTTGGCTGCCTACTTGCTGGTAGTTCCTCCTGTTAGCTCTGTAAGGGGCCTATTTATTTTAATATGGTTGTAAGTATGATGAGTTATATACTGATGTGAGCTTTTTCCAAATGAGAGACAGAAATGCACCTGGGGAATCAACCAATCGACAAGGCTTCCCAAGAACATTGGTATACAGTCCTTCTATACTTCAAAGTGTGTACTCACCAGCACACAAGGAGAGCGCATGCTGGTACAAGTAACAGGCTGCCTGGCCCTCCTCTGCACCTCACTGGCTGTTAAGTATCCTCAGCACCAATTTTGCTTTCTGTTCTAAGACAACTGTGAGCCTGGTAAGATGTATGGAGCTATAATCTAAGAAGAATCTAACCATCGACAGACAGTATAAATAACTCCAAGCTATTCTATTCGACATCTAGGGGGAGCTTAGAGAAGAAAGTAAAGTTCTGGAAGCTAAGCAGGAAGTGTTGACATTCTAACGTGGGGCTTTTAAAGTCTAAGCATCCAAGGTCTTCATGTGGACTAGTGCCATCCTTGTACATGGACACTGGTGGTACTAGTTGTCCTGGGTATTTGTAATCACACAAGTGCACTCACCAACAGCTATTCATTCTGTAGAGAGGCTTGGCAGGGTTCATTGTGGGTGGTGGCTGACTCTAAAGAGGCCACAGCCAGGTCACATACTATTTAAAGCGCGGTTTTATTTAAGACAACTTTCAAGTGTTTCTTCTCCCTTTGCTGTCTGATTGCCCCATTTCAGTTTGCCATAGAACAGCTGTTTCGATATCCAGCATTTATCCGTTCTCCACATGCATCCAGCCCAGAGGGATTGTTAAGCAGATCATTGTTTTAATTCTGGCTACATTCCAGGTCCCCATTATTAGTGATCCTGTCTTAACATTTACTGTTCAGTTTGGCTCACAGGTGATGTTGATTAAATTGGATATGCCATCTGCAGTGGGTGTTCATCTGGTAGGCACATTCAAGGCTGAGCACACCTACTGCTACGTTTTGGTCTAAAGCTTTTCCCAGATTTGATGGCATTCTGGATGTGGTTTTCTGCCACCTGGGTTTCAGGCTTCCTCATTTAGCAGTTGTGTGAAACCAGGCGATCTACTTCTTACGTGTTGTCTTGTTTTTTAAAGGATAAAACAGAGAATATTCACCAATTCGTTCCTTCACTTACCTCCTTATGAGTTGCTAACTATTTTGGAGGCAGGAGTGGAGAAATATAAATTTAAGATGTGGATAGCAGAGAAGACACAGAAGCAGGGAGTTGGCAATGCATCATTCATCACACCCCTTGCGCTGCCTGCCTCTTTGCAACAGACACAAGCAACGAGCTTTGCAAGGCAAGAACAAAACCACTGACCTGGGCTATGGACACTCAGCGCTCTTTCTGAACTTGCCTTCAGACATGTAGACAATGAAAATTCCCATATACATTGCATGTAATGATACTAAGGAAGCAGAGGCAGGCAGATCTCTGTGAGTTTGAGGCAAGCCAGGACTACATGGTGAAACTTTGTCTCAAAAAATAAAATGAATCAAAGAAGTTGATATCCTCAAATGATAACATGGACCAATTTTGCTCCCACTAGGCCGAGGAAAAACAAACAGGTCTAGTTTTCTTGTTTTCTGTTGGTTAAATTAAACATGCAAAACCAAAACAGACTTGGGCAGGCATGTATGTACCACATGGGCTGTTTTGAGACACAATGCCATGAAGTGTGAGCCGTCATCCTTTAACATACCAGGGAAGGATCTTTTTAAAGTGTGGGTCATGCTACCCACCCTGTTGCTACTGCACTGATGGGTCTCAGGACATGTAATACTGTTAGGAATGGAAACACCAATAACTGTGAGAGTAGCCACTGCTAACAGTGAGTTTGTCTCTTACAATGAGCTAGGCTTGGTTCTATGTGTTTTACATGTATTCATTCATTTAATCCTCAAAGCAATCAATCTTCTGGGTTCCTAGAGGTAAGCCATATGAGAGGGTTGAAAGTTGACCCTTAAAACATCAATTTCAAGTGATTCATCTTGTTATTACTTGCTTGACTTGGACATGAGTAAGTGAAATACAGAGAGGTTAAGTAACTTGTCCAAGGGCACAGAGTTTATTAAATGTTATTATTTTTGTAATTATTTATATACATCCCCAAATTTGTAGGGTGCTCATGTTATAAGAATAAAAATCCAGTCTGCCTAACTTTGAGAAAAAAAATAATGTATTAGAAGGATGTGGAACTATTGGCCAAATGAAAGAAGAAGCTGAAAAAAAAGATTATTTCCAGAACCCCACCAGTTCCCATCACATCAACATCAGTTCAAGCCACCTGAACAACACATGAAACTTCTGACTGGTCCCCTAGCCTCTGCCTTTGCCCTTTCTTGGGCCATCTTCATATTTGATGGATATAAGATTGGTACCAAAATATAGGTCAAGCAAGCTCACTCTTAATCCCTTTTATGGCTCCCATCTCACCCGAAGCAAAGCCAGTGCCTTTGTATTGACCTCCCAGCCCTGTGTGATTTAACTCCAGGCCTGAGCTCCTGCCTCAACCGTCTCCATTCTTTTCTCCCTTCTTTTGGCTCCAGTCACCTGTCCCATGAGCACTGAGAGAGCACAGTCTCAAGTGAGATTACTGTCTCTGTAGATCTTTCCCCAGGTCTCTCTGTTAGGGTACTTTCAACTCTTTTTTAAATATAATTTATTTATTTTTATTTTATGTACATTGGTGTTTTGTCTGCATGTTTGCCTGTGTGAGGGTGTTAGATATTGGAGTTACTGTTGTGAGCTGCCATATTGGTGCTGGGAATTGAACCTGGGTCCTCTGGAAGAGCCGTCAGTAATTTGGCCATCTGATCACTGAGCCACCGCTCCAGCCTCTCATTCCCATTCTTAATGCCCATCATTTATCATAATCATCCCAGGGAAGCCTTTTTTTGATGTGTACTTAAAACCTCAGTCCTGGGTTTGGAAAGAGCACTTGAGTTCATTTCCTAGCACTCACATGGTGCCTCTAACCATCTGTAAATCCAGTCCCCATGGATCTGATGTCCTCTTCTGGCCTCCAAGTGTGCTATATTCAGATGGAGCACAAGCATATGTGCAGGGAACATTCATATGTATAAATAAAGTTAATAAATTAAAAACAAACAAAATGAAACTTCAGTGCTATGCCACCATGAACCAGTCTTCCTGGCTTCCTTCATGGTTTCTCCTTTGTACTGACCATACATACTGACATATATTTACTATTGATCAGATTCTATGAAATATTATTAGAAAAAAGATATGTTAATTTTTTCTCAGTATTTAGTGTATAAACACATACATTTCATGAATTGACATTGAAAAGTCAAAGAAAACAAAACCAAATCTCCAGCAAATCTGATTTAATTGTGTTTCTACATCCAGCTCTTGTGAGAGAGAGGGATGGGTGTAGCTCTAGTCTTCTATCCATCACCCACACAACAGAGGAAGGCATGCCAATCACTGAAAACAAAAGACCAACAACTGTTTTGTTTCTGCTACCAGAGGACAGGGTAGGGGATTCAAGGGAAGTAAAGATCAGTAGGTTGGCCATCCTCTATACACACTGATCTTGACACAGTCTCCACTTTCCAGTGCGCTTTTCTAGTTATTTAGTACAGCTGATCTAGCATTCTCCAGAAAACAGTCTATTTCCATGGAAATTAGGGTACTTTTTTCATATTTTCAAAAGCACACAATTATTGTGTCTATTTTCTTTAGGCGATGTTTCTATAAATACAACCTTAACTATACATTGTATGATGTTCGAAGAATTCATGACTATTACACAGAAATTTTAAATCATTGTATTAGTTTTATTGTAACAAAAGAGGAAAGGCCCCTGATGCTTCTTCACTTTGCTCACAATAATATTGTCATGCTGTTCCTGCTAGTAAAATGATAACCTGAACCGGGCAGTTCAAAAATGTACAATGCACCTGACCGATCTGCCTTGTTGCTTGTATGCTATGCACAGTGTCTCTCAACATGGCAGATGAGTAGTTCTAACATACTTTATATCATTAAAACTGATGTCACTCCTGTGTGAGCTACATCGAATAATTCCCAGTGTTCCACAACTTTTGATGTTTATTACATCATGTAATAACATGTACAGCTTTACAGGACCACATTGGTTTCTGTTGTGTTTAACTTATTTCAGCATTGCGTTGAGATTACTTATGTAAACACATCACCTTATTTCATCTTGAATAATGACTATTGCTAGTGAAAGTGAGATTGCAACTGATGTCTTCATTAACAATTGTATAATGACATTTTTAGAACAAAGCCCAAATATACAAGTACTTAGTAAAAATGTAAATATGTTCTATGTATCAATGTTTATTTCTAGAAATTTTGTAGCAATCTACACCCTTATAAACAATACATAGTGCTTGCTTTTTAAACACCATATGTACCATAATGTTTACCATTTATTAATTTATTTCCTCTTTTTTCCTTGCCAGTGCCGAGAATATTCAATCAGTGTTCTAATGAAAGTACAAAATCTATTGGTAGATCAGTAATTCTAGGATATATATATATATATACACACACACACACTAAATCTTTGTATTTGTCATTTGTCTTTGGTTTTGTTTTGATTTTTGTTATTGTTTTGGTTTTTTAAACATACTAAATCTTATTCGATGTCATCTTCACTAGAATTGGAAATACAATGAATATTTCCAATACAAATTTCTAATATATATATGTATATAGATATTACGTATATATTCCAGCAAAAGCCTGACCTTTGAAGTAAACAAAGCTCCAAATGAAAAGCTATATTTTACCCAAGAGAACAGTAGTATAGTGGATTATATGATATTTTAAAACATATTTTCAGAGGACTAGACCTTATTTGCAGTGGACAGATGGGTACAATAACAATTGGAAGCCCAGAATAAGTCAAAGATGACAAATGTATGAGACATGCCACCACTTCCAAGTCCCTATACTTGGTAGACTGACTGCAAGGAATTCGGTTTCTACCTCTGTGTGTGTAACAATGATATACCTAGCAGCCACTGGGACTCCTTATAGCTACACAATGGTGCTGTTGCTCATAACTATGCAAACTTGAAGTCAGAATTTCTGAAATGAATCTCTGGCCTTACGCAGAGTTGATATAAGCATGAAAGTGAAGAATCCTGTAGTTTCTTTCTGTCCCTGTTTTGTCTCCATATGGACTACACTGAATCTCCTCAGAAGCATTTACTGAAGCTCCAAGCCAAGATGCTACCATAGTTGAAGATGTGCTTTATAGAGGTAATTAGTGTTACATGATGTAGTCAGTGTTTCTGAGCCAATAGGAGTATGCCCTTTTAAGAAGAGAGGAAATCCTTGCAATTCAGGAAGAGATCAAGGTTTAAGCATAGGTTTCTCATCTCTAGAGCTGGGAGACCCTGAATTATATTAAGTCACCCTGACCCTGCATAGGCGGGCCAATACACTCTTTTAAAGGTAGAGTCTTCTGTGGTAGACTTTAACCTACGAAAATAGACTCTGAGTGTTTACTGGGACATTGCCAAGAATGACAGCAACTGTACTATTAGCCCCCTTTTGTGAGAGAGACTCACTTAAGAAGAGTAACATTCTAGTCTCATTTCTGTGACAAGTGACTCTCCACACAAAGCACTAAGTATCAAAAGGCTTTAGCTGAAAGCTCTGTAAACTAACAACTAAATAAAATAGAATACTTGGTTTTCATCTGCCATAGGTTCGAGTTCTAGCTTTAAAGTTCTTAGAGGCAATTTTCGCATATCATGGTGCATGTTGTTAAATGATATTGAATATGCCAACCCAAGTTAATTTTAGATTAGCAGAGGGGATGAAGCAAAGAAATCACGACATTAAATAAAACATTCAATTTTGCTTTCAGCAAATCATTTTCCTGTTTTTCACCAAGGTAAAATCATACAGGTTACAGGAAAACTGATTGCCGCAAGATTTCAGTGTCATCTTAAAAAGTGTGTAAAAGTCTATTTTGTAATTGTTTAGCTATGGGCACTTACCACGGACCTCTCCCTCTGCTTTTCTGTTTGCGTTCACACAAGTACCATGGACTTCTTCATGAAATATTGGCTAGTATTGGCTTTAAGAATGGAAGGTCATTAGAAAGCAGGAGTCAGCTCTTTCATTTTAATAAATGTGCCCAAATACCAGTACACACTTCTCTAGTCCTTTTTTACGCCTGCCTATAACAAAAACAGCTGAACAGATTGTGATGGAATTCAGACTGACAGTCTGACAGAAAAAAATCCCTTTTTGTCTAAAATCTGGCTTCCATAGGTTTGTGCAAATCTAAATATTTGATTTTGCACTGGAAAAGGAGCCAGTCTTATGTACAATTTATAAAATAAACGTGTAGATACATGTTTTAAAATCCCTAAATTTTGTCAACACATACGGTCTAACTTTCAAGACTTTTCTCCCCCAAATTTTGTCTATGACTAAGGGTGTATTTTCCCCATACTTTCTTGGGCTTTGGCTGTTTATCTAATAAAGAGCCCTTTTGCAAACAGTGATTTCACTAGTGATGAACAGTAGCTGTGGTGTCTGGTTGCCCTTGCTCAGCAGGGAGTGTTAAGCTTCCCATATTATACTTCCAAGACACTCAGGAGCTGGAGTTGGGAGATAGACTACTTCCTTTGAAGTTTGTCTTCACAACACGCTGTGATACAAACAAGTTTTAGTTACTCCACATTCAAACAATTCCATCACATGGAGACCAGGGCTAACATTGTACTAACCTTTGCAATGATGTCACTGCAATATTGGCTAGGTGAGATTTGGTGAAAAGATAACAGAATCAATATACATTTCTGTCTAGACAGGACATCTGGACATCAAATTATTAAGCTTGTTGGTTCCAAATTCTCTTCGCCAAACCATAGTCACAATAAGAAATAACCGACAAAAATTAAGGTATTTGTGATCATTTTTATATACGTACTAATGGGGTTTATTGCACAAGACAAAATAAGAATAAAGAAATGCCATGTGCTTTGGGGAATTTCTTGTCCTGTCTCTGGAGTTTTTAACCTAGACCAATTTGCCACACTATATGTGGTCTTGTGTGAAGAAATGATGTAAGCAATTCGTGGTGATAAAAAAGTGTATGCTCACAAAAGTTCACTGTTTGTACAGAGAACTCCATGATTATACAAATGAGCAACATACAAGTGTATTTGGAAGATTGCAAAGATGCCCAGAAACCTCATGCTCCAGACCCAATTGGGCAGATTACATCGCTGACCTGCACTGAGCTGAATAACCAACAAGGTGCCCCTTTTTCAAAGGTAATGGATGTTCTTCAGATGTCAAGGAAACATGGGCTGCTGCTTCGTGCTGATGGCATTGAAAATGCAGGAGAATAGAAATCCCATCATTTTTCATTTGTATGCAAAAATTTTCTGTTCCAGAAGTTAACCCCTGGACCTCACGTCAGTTTCCATCTCCAGGAATTTTCTTTGCTAGCACCACACAGGGCAGTCTTCTCTCTGTCCTAAGGTCACAGGGCTTCCCTCCTTTAAATTACAGGCTTCTCTGGCCAGGTCAGAATGCTTCTTTGTTTCCCTTCATTACTGGAGGATAAAGAGCACTGCCCCGCCTGAGAGGCCTGTGGTAAAAGGCACTTTTTTAACGGCCAGGGGCATTGAAATGCAAACTTCTACTACTTTGACCAAATAACTCTCATTGACCACTCGCCTAGCATTAAGGTAAACCCTTTACAATGGACCAATCCTAGTAGCCACCTTTTCATCCAGGGATGTCTTCAACTGTTAAAAAGTCTCTTTGTTACTTACCACCTTAGACAAATGTCACCATCTACATGTGAAGCGGAGAGAGGGTGATTGAGGCTTTTAATTGATGTGGATTTAATTATGCTAATTTAGACAGCTGTAAAGCATCTCAGAATAGCTGCATAGCAGGGCAAACAAATACAGGTGCCCTTCACTGCAGGGGCTTAATTTTTAACCTAAGAACTTAAAAGAAGGAAGAGAACTCAAAAGGATGAAACTCCCACTCCCTCACTGAAATATTTAGCAGGCTCTAAATAGTCATTCTTTAACACTTGGTCTTATTTAAAAGCCTCAAACCCATCTTTGATTAGAATAGAAAAGTTTAAACAATGGATCTATCCAGAATTATTCAAGACAACAGCAAAATAGAATTGGGAAATTTAAAATGACCTTTATTTCTTTCTCAAAAAATCACAAAATGGGATTTTTTTTTTTTTTTTGATGTAGTAAAATCTGTACAGAGCATTTTCTTAAGAAGGACGAGATTCTGAATTTTTAAACTTTTTAAAATGTTTTAGAGTTTATCTTGCCATATCTATCTGGCCCATTTTTCACCTCACTGTTGGCAAACGGAAGACAGTCACCTTCGCTGGTTCAAACTCACAATCCTTAGTTCTTTGCATATCTGTCTAGTGCCCCCCTCCCCTGCTCTCAGGTGAGTAAAGTGGAACCGGTAAATTGGGAGGTGGGAGGAGGTTAATAAGAAAGGGAAGGAGTCCTGAGCATGCCACAGATGCAGAAGAGGCCCTGGCCTCTTGGTTAGCTGCTCTGGAAGGAGGCTCCCTCCCTAAGGCCAGGCCCTACCAGGCCAGGTCTTGTGAAAGAAAACGAAGAAATCTGAATTTATGGCTGTTTTGTGGCTTGCCTGGGTCTTAAAAAAAAAAAAAAAAAAAAAAAAA
>JADRCD010142075.1:0-11767 GCA_019843815.1 Montemys delectorum | reverse complement strand
GCTTTCATTCTTGACCTTGTCCGTCATTTCTGTGGATAAAGGAGACTAGAACACACTGGAAAGAGACTTGTGGGACAATCTGGGGACAGCCAGTCTGGCTTTGTGTGCTGTTTTAAAAAGCGCCCTTGTGGATGACAATCAGCTGCCCACTGGGAGTTCAGTGAGCCGAGTTTTTCCATGGGTTCCTGTGAGTAATGTCCGAGCCGCAGCCTCTTGTCTGAAATGAGGAAGAAAACACAGAAAAGAGCACACTCTTCTGTGGGAGTTTTCAGTTGCCACATCAGTGAGGCCAGTACTGTTGGAATTTTATTTCCAACTTTAGGGAAAACATGTCATGTTTTGACCGAACAATGAATAAAGAAAATTCTGTGGAAACCAGGCCCCAGTGCAGAGTCTGGTTTGGCCCAATACTTTGAGAGGATAGAGAATGGATTAATATTTTACAGGATTCCCTGGGAAGATGCTGACTTTTAAAATCTCACTTTATTTTTTTTAATTTTTATTTTTATTTTTTTTTTCTGTAAGGTACATAGATAGACAGATCCTGCCGAGAGGATATAGAGTTTCTACCAATTATTATTATTTTTTGGTCAATATTGGAATTATTAGGAATCGACAGCGTCTCATTTAATTTAAAAATGTGCCTCCCAAAGACACAGCGGCCACCTCCAGATAAGTCTTTCTGAATGGGGATACATAAAGACTCAGGATTTGCTTTCTGTTGGTCATGTGATCTTGCCCAAGCTCCCAGTGCTATGTTTCATGAAAGCAGCCACAGACAATTCCAAGATATAGGACCAAAGCTGTCTTTAATCCAGTTTAGCCCATGACCTTTGGCATTTAAAGAATGTAAATGCCCAGGTGCCACAGTACTGTTCCTTTGTGGGGTATTTTCACTCTCAACTAATTAAGAAATGTAAAAATCCAAGGTTGGCATGGCGGTGCATGCCTATAATCCCAGAACCTGGAGAGTAGAGACAGGAGAATCAGAAGTTCAAGGTTGTCTGAGCTAGGTAGTAAGTTTGAAGATCACCTAGACCATGCGAGACCCTGAAAGGACAGAATAAAACTTGCAGATGACTGAGTTTATTCTTCAGGACACAGGTAGCTGACCCTTGAGCTGGGCAAGCAGACATCTTGAGAAATGATAACCTCTAGCCACTAAACGTCAGTATAGAGGGGCTCGTTCTTGGGATAGACAGAATAGAAACATGAGCAGAGCTCTAGATATTTGTTGGCTGGGTCTTCAAGGATTTGTGAATCCAGGAGCAACAGAGAGAAGAGCTCTCCTCCCCTCCCTGAAAGTAATGTCTGGCATTGAAGAGCACACAGAGAACCATTTGGTAGATCCTCTGATCTTCTCTGCCACCATCCTCTCTCTTCCTTAAACACATATGGAGTGTAGAGCATAGGCTGCTCTTGCTTAGAGCTTAATAGTGTGAATTTTCCAGGGCAGCTCATGCATGCATGCTCAAAACCTGTCAGTGCACACGGTAGAAGATCCTGCTCAGGCCCAGCAGGTGTTTGAAAGCAGAGACAGTTTGCTGCATCCCCAGCACCAGCCCCCTCCCCCCCCCACCACCACCTACACCTCATCCTCCGCTTAATCAGATGATGTCCCTGCCCTTTCCAAGCTAGAGTGACTCAGGACACCAAACGGTTCCCATGGTGCCACCCTTCCTCATGCGCATCCTGTCCCATCGTTGAGCAGCCTAGGTAAACGTTGACTATCACGCAGGGATCTCATTTTGAAAATTCAATTTCTTCACACTTTGTTTCTCCGTGCTCTCCAAAGGAGTCTCATTTCGTATTCTCGGCCCAGGAGTAGTGCCGGTTCATGATCATGGGAATGTTCTGGGCTTCTGTTTTTTTACCCTTAAAAATAACAGGGTTTGATGGCAAGATCAGAGATGGCGTTTGGGGAAGATGAATTTGTGATTCTCTTCTTCGTTAAATACTTTGGGCCTTGGATTTTCTTCTCAGGTAGAAAATGCTTGTTCTCGTATAGCCATTATACCCCATGGTGGGATGCTCAGAGTCTCCTCTAGAACATCAATGTTCAACTAAATCTCGACCACTCAAGGACGTTGACCTCTGCCCAAGCGCCTACTCTCCAGCTGCAAGAGCTGCGAGATGAGCCACCAGAGTTTGGGAAACAAAATGTCCTGGCCAGGGGGTGGGTTGAAAGACACAATTATAGGGATTATTATTATTCCTCTTATTTAGTATAATTACAGACTGCTGCTCTCTGCAGAGCTCCAGAGAAAGGTTGAATCAGTTGGAGTTATTTATCCTGGAGAGGAGATGGTGGGAGGTTAGCAGGGAGGGCAACTATGTTGAGTGTTTAAAAGATGAAAACCTGTCTCTTTTTCCTCCAGTGGAGACGGAAGACGAAGACATTGGTAGTCGAGTTCAGAGAAATGCAGCACAGTGACCTGCCCAGAGGTTCGATGGTGCTGCAGAGCACTTCACTAGCCTCTAGAGGGAGCTTCCCGCGAAACTGTCTGAGAATAGAGCTTGGGTGTCCTGTCTCTCATTCTGAGACTTCCACTGCAGGCTCTAAAGACTATATGATCCACAGGACAGACCTGGAAGGCCTGGATTCCCAGCACCATCAAGGATTATTCTCCACATTTAGATAAAACAGGTAGTTAGAACAAAGGTGAAGGACCGCTGTGAAGAAGGCAGAACCAGGTAGCAAGAACGTAATTCAAATAAAATCAGCTGCATCCGGAGAACCCAGGGCTTCTGGGTAATGTTCTGGGATTTGATGAAAAGCATAGTTCACCCTGAGTTGAAGGTGCCCAGCTTGGGGACAGAGAGGAGTTTGGGGACAAACTCAACTTCCCTGAGCATCCACAGAGGACACTCTAGCCACTTCCCTACCAGCTTCCTCTCAGCTACAGGTAGGCTGGTGTCCTGCATCCCATAGAGGATGCTGGCTTTTCATTACTGGGTACCAGTTCTTAAGTATACACGGAGAAGAGAGGATGTCCCACTGTTCCTGTTATAACACACTTTCTAGCATGTGATATGCTCACGTTAGTGTAGAGGTTTTTATTAATGAATGAATGAATGAATGAATGAGACAGAAAAATACACAGGGAAAGAGGCAATGTACAGCAATCCAGAACTGAAACTCCAGAGCTGATGATGATGTCTCCCAATTTTCACATCTTGGCAACTAATTAAAATATTCTCATCTGTAATAAGGTATAATCAGCCAAGTGAATTTATATATATTTACAGTGTAGATATTTAATGCTTTACCCTGCGTATGCATTGGGAGAACGATCCTCTCACCCTGACTAACTTAGCCACTACCTTTCATGTTAGTCATTTTCTTTTCTCCATGTGTGCACACACAATAGCCTTCTTGGCACAGTTCAGTTACACAGTAAGCTCTCTGTGCGTGTGTGCGCTCTCTGGATATCGGGTCCTCAGGACTCATTTTGTATAGCTGTAGCTTTGCACCCTTGAGCATCTCTCTCTGAGTCCCCTTTAGCCCCAAATGATTAGTGATGCCCAGTGCCTTCCAGTGTAATTGGTGGCCACTTACATATCTTCTTTTGAGAAATACCTGTGGCTCCTTTGCCCTTTTTAAGTGGATTGCTCAGTTTTCCACTGCGTTCAACTAAAGGAGTTTCTTACGCAGTTTGGATGTTTGCTCCTTAACAGCTGTAGGACTTCAAAACATTTGGACTCTTGTGCCTTATTGACTGCCAGTCACTTACTGTTACACTGATTGTTTTTGTTGTTGTGCAGGAGCTGTTTAGTTTCGGGAGGTCCCATATATCTATTCATCTTTGTGTTTGTGTCCCAAACCTTGGGTTGACCCAGCAATGTTTTTTGGTGTGTGTGTGTATGTATATATATATACACACACATACATATGTATACATATGTGTGTATATATGTATATATATTTGTATTATGTGTGTGTATATAGAGAGATAGATATAGATATATAGATATATACACATATATCAATGTGCTTGTCCCCCAGTTGTCTTCTCTCCATTTATAGACTTCGGCTCCTTTTCAGCCAGCCTCATGTGGATGTTCGGTTCTGTCAATACCATTCACTGGAGACACTTCCCTCTTCTGTCAAATCAGTTGCCTGCAGATTAGAAGTTTGGTTTTGGGTCCTCTGCTCTACTGTTCATCTGCAAGTCTACTTTTGGGCATTGGGTGTCATAATGCTTTGCTGATTGTGGCTTTGTAACAAGTTTTTAGATCAAGTGCTGCTGTGGCTTCCACTTTGCCTATGTCATTCAAGCCTCTTGATACTCCCCCGACCACCAAAGAGCGAGGGAGATTAGGAGGTGGCTAACGAGTGTGTGTTAATGCCAAACCTTTAGAATCATGTCGACTCAAGTCCTAACTCCGACCTATTGACCTTTAAAAACTATTTAACTTCTCTCATCTCTGGTTTTACCTGCAAATATGGGGGGGGGGAGGAGTTATTCCTGGAATTTCTTTGAAAGCTAGAGCAGCGCATGTAAAGAAATTAAGAGAGGACGAATGTAGACCAGGGGGTAAAGGCCCTTAGGCTAAGACTGATGAGCTAGTTTTGATCCCTGGGACCCTGGTGGTGGGAGGAAAGGTTCAGGTTGCCCTCCGACCTCCACACGTGCACTGTACTGACTTGTACTTACCTGTACACCTCGGCATGTGTGCCCCTCTGTCTCACATTAGTGAATCAGTGAAACGGTTTTTAGTGGCTCAGAAGAAATCAATATAGTGCATTGCATGCTTGATGAGTCTTGGTAATTAATAGCTGCGGTTCTGTGATGTTGGGACTGCGTGAAGTTACTACAATAGAGGCCCTGCGTTGAACTTATAAGAATGGGAAGCACGCTGGGCATAGTGGAATTTGCCTGGGACATCAACTCCCTGGGAAGCTGAGGCAGGAGGACAGTAGGCCAGACTGGGCAATACAGAGACCCTGTCTCAAAAAAACAAATGGGGGGGAAATGCTGGTTTCATATGGTTTGCATCAAAATGAAATCCCAATTTATCTAAATTGTTCCTTAGGAATTAAAATTAATGTTAAGGGATGTTGATAAGATTATTAGCTGTAGTATGACTTGACACTATTGATCTTTATGACTGTTAACCCTCCCCCTAAACACACACTTGTGGACCCCTCCCTCAATAGTGCATCTCCCACTGAACCCCATCATCGATTTATTGTCTGAATATGATTATTATGCTGCCTCAACTAATACTCTAACTTCATCAAGGCAGATTTTATTTTCTTTTGCTTTCTGATATTCTATAACCAAACCAACTTATAGTTTAGAATAGTGTCTAGCCAGCACCTAATAGGCTCTTTGTAAACATGTTTCCCACGAGTAGACCTACCCTGGGCATTCCCAGAATCAGAGCCCACCAGACATTCTAACTTCTTGCCTCAAAGGGGGCGGGAGGGGAACAAGTTAGAACTAGATAAAACAGGAATGCCACTCTGATAACAATAGATTTTTGAGCACCCTTGTACCAAAGTGCGCAAACAGTAAAATGTCTCCGCTGGTGTGTCGTGTTCCCCAAACCTAATAATCTGAATAGAGTCATTTACTAAGTTCCCTACCCCCAGCCCCCAAGTGACCAGAGCATTGAGTCAGTATTTTTCAGCTGTGCACACGAATTCAGGACAGCTAACATAGGGAAAGAAAATAAAAGTTCAGAAGGTCCCATAGTAATATACAGGCTAATGGGGTACCAGAGCCACAAAACATGGGGACATTGTCTCTGGAAGGGACATCCGAGCAGGGAGCAGAGATGGCCGTAGAGAAGCAGACAACAGAAGCCAGCTCCCTGGGCGACTCCAGGCAGCCAGCTGATTAGCTTGCTATTTTCAGAATTCCACATATCAGGACTAAGTACTCTGGGCCTGGCTGCAGGCTACAGATATGGTGAGTCCTCAAGTGGATTCTGGGAGATACTACACTGCTTACAAGGCTCCCCGCTCTCATCTGACCCCACCCCTCCATTTAAATAGCCGCTTCTCTGGCCAGCTCTGGTTTCCTTACTAGGAGGTCGGGGAGACGCCTTTACAGTTTTTTTGTTTTGTTTTGTTTTGTTTTGTTTATTTGTTTTTTCCAAGATGGATATTTTTAGACAGGATGTTCTGCCCCAAGCGTTAACTAATTGAGTTATCAGGTTTCGTATTTGGCCTCAGAGAATGGCAGTGGAAGAGCCAGAGGGTTTCCCAGAAGAAGTAAGCATTTAACGGCTTCTAAATTAGTGGGGGTTTCCCCCTGTATGCAACTGTTGCTTTGCCCTAAATGATTGTATCCTTAACTATATGTATGTATGTTACTGGGGAGGAGAGAGATAGGTCTGTTACTTAAAGGCATGAGCTTGGGACATGTAAGATGTCCATTCTATGTTGCTGGGATCTGGACTTGAGGTATGCTTTGCCTGTGCTGGAATATATGGAGTGTGTCCTGGAGTGACCTGGCTTACGAGGATGATGCTTGATAAAATGAAGAAGATGGTGTGTGGCTGGGGACAGGGGACAGCTGGCGAAAGCAACATGTGAGAAGAGTCCTTGAGCCACACATCTCTCAAAATAAATCTAAAGGCATGTGAACGCAGCTTTTGTGGTATGACAAAAAGGGGGACTGTGAAGCTTCGAAGTTGGGGGAGGATAGAAGTTTAGTTTGGGAACTCAAATAAATGCATGGCAAGGTTATCACTGAAGGCTGGAAACATATGTTATCTCTCATCTGGTTGACAAACACCTAGATACACATAAGTGACATCGTTTTGACTGGCTTTCAAGGGTGGACTTAAAGAAGCCATTTTTCTCCTTACAGGATGCTACTCTGAAAAGGCAGAGGGGCTGGGTGTTTGTTTTAAGCGACTAAACCTTTTGAGGTGTTTGCTTCTAGGAGACGTGTAGGAGATGGGCTAAGATGCACATGCCGGGAAGGGTTGTGCATGATTGCGTGCTGTCCTGTGTGTACCTCTGCCTTTCAGTCAGAATAGTTTGCTCAAGAACACTTGTGCTTCTAACAGAGGGGGTTGTGCTTTGCTATGAGCACATCAAATCCTGGGCACAGAGCGAACATGCCAGTTATAACGACTAGAACAAAGGCATTATAAAAAAAAAAAAATCGAGACCATGGCTACTTATTCAGGAAGTCAGGCGTGCTGGTGGTGTTGAGAAAAGAACTGTCATTTCACAGTCTCCAAAAAAAAAAAAAAAAAAAAAAAAAAAAAAAAAAGACGATCTAGAGAATTCTGCCATGGTTTTAAGTGGATCCAGGTGTCATCTTGGTACACTTCAAGACTGAGTTCTTTTCGGGTGCAGTATTAACCCTCAGTGACCTTTGGGAAGTGTAGCCACATTACAGCTGATGGATGGAATTTTAACCTCTGAGGGCCCCCGCCAACATTCTGTGCGCCTCAGACAAAGGCCTTTTCAAAGGAAGCCTTGAAATTTGTAATATAGCTATGCACGCTGTAGCCAGCTAGGGACAGGAACATGCTAAGAAGCATTCTTAAAAAAAAAAAAAAAACTGTTGTCACCCAAAAACTAATCTACTTACTCATCAAAAAATATGAGCTATATTGTTAAATTCAGGTGTGTGCTCTGCTGCGCGACTCACAGAGCAAAAGCCATAGAGAGTCAGAAGTTACTCAGCTCTGGCTTTGAGAAATGCTAAATGCTCCGAATTGTTAGAGCTGAGCACAGATATAACAAGTGTTAAAGAGCAAGCCTGAAAAACACTGCTCTTTTATGAACTAATGGGCTTGAAATTAAGAGTATCTGAGACCTAAGAGGAATGCCAGGTCAAAGTGAGCATAGCCATTCTGTTTCATGTCAGAATATATCAGCTCAGCGGTGAAAGCACCCAACCCCAGCCCATATGCGCAGAATTTTCTGTTTTGGTAGGCAAGCTGTTTTTTAGAAAACGTGTAATAAAATGACAGGCTGGATTTGAGGTTCCCATGCCCTGAGCGGTGTCTCTGGAAGGGTACTGACCCGACACAGATCACAGAGAAGTCCTGTCACAACAGGGCACAGAGGATGCTGGACCCAGCTCCGCTGGAAAGAGAGATGGAATCCTTCCTCTCCCGGCTTCCTGCCTGATGCGGATGGAAATGTGAACCGTTGGTCTGCGTGAGCTGTTCTATGGAGAAGGTCCTTGCTAAGAGGGTATAGTAGATAATTAGACTTCTTCGTAAGTGTTTGCTGCCTGGCTCGCCGCTGGTTCTATTCGGTGTGTGGCCCCCACTGTGGTGGGGGGAGGCTTCCCTACCACAGTACGAGGTTTACGTTGGGGAGGCACTGAGAGTGATTTCATAACCCGTTTATTGAGACATTAATGAGTAGCACAGGCGAAGGTGGGTGCACCTTCACTAACGTTAGAAACAGCCTCTCCCGGTTTGCTTTTAATCAAGTCCGTGTGGAAGGATTAGCTTTGACTTCAACAACTGGTGGAAAGTTAAGTCTTAAACTTGAGCTCTGGAATAACGCTTGAGAATAAATGCACTGCAATAAAGGGAATCCCAAGGGTAAATCACGAAGCAGCTGCTGGTAAAACTCCTTTTAGGAATTCTCTTAAAACCCTAGGGAAGTACCCTACAGTATCAGCTAGAAGATTTTAGAATTATTTGGTCTCCTGTCTTTCAACGCTGATCTCTTCCGTTTTGCGTCTGGTTTTTCGATCATCCATAGAATAATAATTACATGTTCAGCCGGTGACAGGATCTCTCATTTTCTTGTTAATGATTTTTACTTCAGGAAAAGAGACTAATATGGGATGATATTTGTAGTCTTATTAGATCTTCAAGGACCTTCCTTGTTCCCTTTCAAGGACGGTGCCTAAAACTTGTCTTTCGCTGCTGAGACTAGAGTTTGTTGCTTTGAGATGAAAGCATTTATTGGCATAGTAGGTCCGACATTTATTTATGATCAAATAAGTTTATTTTGATGACGGTATGATAGTGCTATAGATTTGCTTCATAATGCTTAATTTGCTTAATAAAAAATGAATTTAAACTAATATTTATAAACCAAAAGAGAAATGAAAACAATTTGGTTTTTAACCTTCCCTATGCTTTTTTTTTTTTTTTTTTTTTGGAGGGGGGGACATAAGACAAAAGATTCACTTGCAAACTTTTTATCCAAATGCAAAATATTTGTGTTTATGTTTTCTTCGTACCAGCAAGAGCTGGAAATCCAACATTAAACTGTGCCACCCAATTAGAGTGTGGATAAACAGATGTCAGGAGATTACGTAACACCAATTTCAGTGTTTATCAAGCAAATATCTACAGCAACCAATGAAACATACAAATTTATAGCGACTAAGTCCCTTCAGGCGTCTCTTTACACTTGTGGTAGCATTCATTTTGAGAAAATAATTTTGGGATATTGGTACTGTGGTGATTTTTTTTGTTTGCTTGGTTCGTTTCTCCTTTAGCCAAGGGATATGGAACTTTTGACAAGTGCCAATCCGTAGTGTTAAAGCCACTTTGCTAAATCGGGATGTGCTTGCAAATTCAGTTCAGAATTCCAGAATGTTTTGCACCTTGAACTCGTTATTCTTGTATCTTATCGACTCACACATTTCTATAAACCTGTCAGTGTTTTGAGACCGCTTGGATAGGTTGTTAAGATAAATCTTTGTTAAACATAGACTTGCTCTCTCGCTCGTCTCTCCATCTTCACAGCAGACTCCTGTTAAGTTCTCAGGTTATGCTTGTGGCACTTTTCACTCGAGGTCTCATCTTTGAAGAGTGCACGCTCTCTTACAAGAGTCTAGGCATCTAAATATTTGTAAATGACTTAAAGAGGAAAATCTACCAGATAAGGGGCCGTCTCAGTCACCAAAGCCAGCCTGTTAGTTCCAGTCTGGAAATTTCCAACTACGGGATTAGTGACCACAATAGTGTTTCCTCGGCGGTAGTGTGGTATGGATCATGAAGAACATCCAGGTGTTTCCCGGAGGAGGCAGCTCCCACCAAGGGAGGATGGTAGCTCTTCCCATCTTCTTTCCAGGAACTTTGGAGGGGGCATTCTGAAGACACTGTTCTTTCCCGGGGACGTGTGTAGAGTTTATGTTTGGGGAATCTATGAGCAGGACTGTCAAGGAGACAGACAAACCCAGCTTGAGCACGAACTAAGAAGGTAGCGCTTCTCTTAAAACATTAAAAAAAAAAAAAAAAAAAAAAGGTAGCGCTCGGCACTATGCAATGACGGTGACTCTGTTTAAGCTTCGGTTCCCTCCCCTCCCCAGCTTTGCTGTGCCCGTTGCTCTCTTATGAGGTGTTCTACCTGATATCACAATGCCAGGCATAGAGAAACAGGACTGTAGACCCACCACTTTCAAAGTGTGGTTGCAGAACCCGTGGATGGCCCCAAGACCCTTCAAGAGGAAGGCTCTCGCCTCCTACTTGAATTAACAGCATGAGGTCGGTCTCCCTCTCAGACTTCTGCCACAGCAACACATACAGCATATAAATATTCACCTGTCTTCTCCTGCCAGGCCTTAAGACATTTGCATACCCTTAAAGGAAGAACAGTCTTTTTGCCTTCTTTATTTCAGAAAAAAATATGTACATGATTGTTACTTTTCCCATAACGGGCATCTGATGGTTCCATGTCATAAAGTTGCTTTTGCTATTTGAAATTAAATTCATTTAAATTTTTTCCAGTTTTATTTTTCCTGGGTATCATGAATGATAGTTGAGAACTGACAGGGCCCCCTGCCGTGAGACAAATAACCTCAAGGGATGTGGCTGGAGATACATTGCCTTGTCAGCATTGGCTGGTTTTATGCTCAGCTCAGTTGCTAAGAGGCATTATGCAAATTAGGTCAGGTTCATGGATTCAGCTCCTGGGTGGTCAGTTGATATCTACTTATTTTAATGGTCTCAACCAAACAACTTAGCATGCAAGCTGTAAGAGACTGCTTTAAAGTAACAGTGGATGGCCATGGCGATCAGGGAGGCCTTTTGCACTGCTTCATTTGTTCCGGCTCTTTGAGGTTAGCAGTCCTGGGAGCTGAATCTTACAGCCGTTTTTTACTTTCCAGTGAGGGTCTGTCATGGTTTGAATACCCAGTCTGGCTATGATCACATCCCTTGTGAGTTGAGGAGCCAAGGTTTGAACCGAGGCATTATGGGTACAGGGCCTAAAGTCTGAACTGGCTAAGCAAGCAAATGATGGATTAGCCAAGCACTCGCCTTACATGAAAGAGTAGCTCTGAACCAGCTCGTTTGTCTTCATACAGACAGACAGATGTAGCTCCTGAATGTTAGTCTTCACTCCCAGGACCGTTTGTAGCGAATCTGTTAAAACAATAGTAACCCAAAAGTCACCTATCATCTTGTAACTTTTCAGACCTACAGTTTTCAATGACCTTCCCAACAGCCAGGATAAACTCTTCTCTTAAATGTTTTACTTTGTATCGCAAAACAAAACAAAACAAAACAAAACCAACAACAACAAAAACAAATAAACAACAACAACAAAAAGCCAAACTATCTTTATTATATGTTTTCCTTGGACTTAAAAAAGTGATCGCTCATCCCATACATCTTTGTTCATTTTAATTTTTTATTGTATTCAATGTAAAACTGGTTATGTTTCCTCTTCAAATTTTAACCAAAGAAAGGATGGATGAATTAAGATACCCAAATCATTCCATGTTTCTGTCAGACTCCTGTCTGATTTCACTTATCACTTCTTGGAATCCATTTTTATTCATAGTTGCTGCTCAGTACATTATCTATCATAGAGTGAGAA
>JADRCD010142068.1:0-11795 GCA_019843815.1 Montemys delectorum | reverse complement strand
CTCAGAACTTGGGCAAATTTTATATCTATCTCTCTGTTGTTTTCTGTTCACTGTGAGAAAAGCATCTCTGACAAAGGTTGAGAACATACAAGTTCTATAATTCAGATCAACCATTCCATACATAATACACACACACACACACACACACACACACACACATACACACACACACACACACACACACACACACACACACACACACACACACTGTGAGCTGGGAATCAATCTGATAGAGGAAACAGAAGACTTCTACAATGAAAATTTCAAGATAATTAAGAAAGAAACTTAGGAAGACACTAGGAGATAGGCAAACAGCCCATAATCATGATTTGGAAGCAACAATGTAGTGAAAATATCTGCCCTATCAACATCTATCCAAAGGTAGAATGTTTTCCCAGTCAAAATTGCAATAGCATTTTTCACACACACAAAGTAAGTTAAGAAATTTAGATAGATTTACAAAAGACCAAGAATAGACAAATAAATCCTTATAAAAACAAATACTGTAGAAGGTATAACTATACATTATTTCAAATTATACTGCAGAACCATAGAAGTGCAAACTTTTTGATTCTGTTACAAAAATAGATAGAAGGAAAGAAGCATAGACTTGAAGTCCTATATATAAATCTAAGCACATACAGGTAACTAATTTTTGATGAATATGCAAAAACTGTACCCTGGATAAAAGACAGCACCTTCAATTAATGGTACTGGATTTTAACATGCAGAAAAATGAAACTAGAACCTTATCTGTCATCACGTACAAACTTAATTCCAAATTGGTTAAGAAACTCTATATAATATTAGATACACTGAGATTGCTAAAGAAAGATCAATTTTTATGTACAGTAGGGGTTTTCTGAGTAGAATTATGATTACACAGGAACCAATACCAACAGTCAACATTAGGATCCTATGAAAATAAAAACTCTTTGAAAAGCAAAGGAAATGGAATTGATGAATAGGCATACCACAGAATGAGACCTTTGCTATCTCTTTATTCAACAGAGAATGAGAATGTACTTTATACAAAGAACTACATATACTACAGGTTTAAATGATAAGCAACTCAAGTATAGAGTAAGGTATGAAGTGAATGGAAATTTCTTAGAAGAAGGAATGGAAATGTCCATAAAAGTTAAAAATCTTTATCCTTCAGGGAAATGCAAATGATATAATTAATTATGTATCTACCAAAACTGTGAAGATACATAAAAGTCTCTGGAACCCCACTAGTAAGTAAGCTGTTTTCAAAATACAGTGAGGGAGGGAGAGAAGGAGAGAGAGAGAGAGAAACAGAGACAGAGACAGAGACAGACAGAGAGAGACAGAGAGCGACAGAGAGATATATATAGAGAGAGAAACAGAGAGAGAGAAAGAGAGAGAATGATTTAACATACACAATATTGCTCCCAAAAGACATGAGACATTACAATGATCTTAATACAAGAAGTGAGGTACATCCCTAGGAGTTATTAGTACAGAAGGTTCCAGAAGTTTCCATACAACCAAGTTATTACTGTTGAGTATCCACTATGGCTACTATGTGGCAAGACTCCATTGTTGAAGACAAAGCACACTTGCACCAAAGGACACAGGGATATTAATTTCAAACAGACTGAGAAACTTTCTTCCTGGTGGCTAGCTTCCATAATGTCGAAATATAATATGCAAGACTCTGGGAAAAAAGGCATTCATGGTTTTACTCAGACTGAACCATTCACCTGCAATATTGACCTCTCAGTCAAGATATACCTACTGGTATAATAGTGGCAGGATGCTAGGGTCTAACTAGACATTTTCAGATTGGATTTGAAGCCTGATTTATAGGAGGGAATTTTGTGCCTAGAACTATAATTCTTGTCAAGAGTCCACAGCTATGAAGTTGTAGGACTGAGGGTAGAACCTGCTGTAATTATTCAGCTGAATGACCACATTGTCAAATTGACTTCTAAATATTTACATTTTTTATATTTTTTCATTTCTTAAAATTTCCAATTTTGATTTTTAAATTAACTTTGACATTATTTTCAATAATATGATAATCAGTGTTGGTGGGATTTACGAAATCATTAAATACCATTTGACAGTTGTGTAGGCTTAGATCTCCATCAAAACCTACTTTATTCAGAGTTCTTAAACACTTCAGTCTCCTTTCTAACCCACTGACCAGAGAGAGTAGAAAAGAAGGCTAATAGAAAAAGGGTGTTTTGGGCATGTTTAGAAGTAGATCCTTGAGACAATTTCATTCTTTGTTGGCAGGATACCAGCAATCCAGTTCAATAGTAACACCAAACATGACTCAGTAGCTGTGGCACAATACAGCAGAAATATCAGGTTCTGTGGAATTGGCGCAAATCAGCAGAAGCAGCCTGAATCAGCCAGAATACTATGAGTTCTTTGGTGCATTTCTCTCTACAAAGTGAAAACCTTTAAAGACGAGTGAATACTAGCAAAGACTAACACAACCAGCAATGAGTAGCACTGGTGAAGACCAGTGAAAACCAGCAAAGACTAGTGAAGATGAGTCAAATATTGCATAACATAGCAATGCAAGAATTTCTATCCTTTCATTGTTTGTGGGGTTCTATTTGTATTCTTTCTAAAGATCTTGGACCCCCTTAAATGTCTGTTTTCAGTAAAACATCATAGGCCTTTCATAAGGCAGCTTCCAGAAAAACATCACATGACATAGCTAAGTTGATAAGAAACTAGAAATTTCCACTTTACAATTTTCATAGTGTTTTTTATATGTGTTCTTTTAGATGAGAGACCAAGAAAATATTTAGCATTTGACAAGCATTATCAAGTATGATGGACATGTCTAGCTTAAAATACTGAGGGACTAGTGTTTTCCTTGCTTGGCCTTGTTGCCTTTGCCTCAATATATTTGGTAAGTTACTTCATCAGATTTTCCCTGATGGACAATCATATAAAAGGTATCTGACATAGGATTAGTTTTGAACAACTGCCAAGAAGAACATAGGAAGGACATGTTATTACAGTACTGCTTCTCCTCATTAAGTGAATGATATATAGTTTGGGAAAGCCTGAAAGAGTCACAGACTTAAAATCAGTGTTCTTTTACTCATAAGCTTATTCATATACTTAGTTATATTTTCTAGATATATGTATCATATGCCAAGAATTATAAAGACTAGGAAACACATATTCTCTCTCTCTCTCTCTCTCTCTCTCTCTCTCTCTCTCTCTCTCTCTCTCTCTCTTTCTCTCTCACTCATCTATCATATATCTATAATCTTCCAACATATCTATGTTTCTATGTGTGTATCTATGTATGTATCTATCTAATCTATATGTATGTATTAAGTAGAAAGGCAGTCTGTTAAGTGGATGCCAAAAGAGAAACATGTATCATGACTGTGGTCATGATTTGTTAAGTATTCATTTATAAAATAAAGGTAAATACTTAATTTCATTTTGGAAACCTAAGAACAATCTCTTGGGTTGTCTTTTTATTGTTAATTGAAAACTGGACAAATGAGAGTAACCCAGAGTTCCAGGTCTCAAAGATAACTGAAATGAAAAACTAAAGTACATAATTTGATGTAAAATACAGCTTGTCATGTTTCAATAAGCTCAAGTCTTACTCTTATCTGGCAATGTCACTAAATGCCAATCAAAAATGCTGAGATTGATGCTAGAGTGATCACCACATAATGATAAAATGGAGATCTTTATGTGGAATTTAAAGAATCTTATATTAATTCCTAAAAATAACAACTCTTTCCAATTTTTTATAAGGAGGAGAATTACTAAATTATTCTTTAAAATAGACAACTTTATGTGTGCTGTGGCCTGGAGGGGGGATTTTGGAGAGGACAGAGTAGAGGCAAGAACATTTAGGGTGCCTTACTATTAACCTAATATAAGTTATAATTTAGAATAAATTGTACTGTTTAAACTTAAGTTATTTAAAGTTTGTTTCATGATAAGTAACTGTGTCTTGCCAAACACTGATTTGTATGATTACTTTGTTGAACTCTTTTCTCCATCACTTTCATATAAGAGTCTTAAACACAGTGTGCTTGATTTACCTTACTTTCTTGTTAAGGTTTGCTAAACCTAAGTTTTCTTGCTAACTATGGCCCATGGCTTTGGTATGTATTGACCTAGGTTCTCCCAAAAGTATTGATTGAAGTCCTATCCTAAGTACCTGAGATAGAGCTTTGTTTGCATATGTGATCATGATAAAGGCCATCTGTGTCTACTACAATGTGCCCTCTCAAGTAAACCCATTGCTCTGATAACAAGAGTTTATGCTGTCCCTGAAGTAATGAATCTATAATCTAAAAAGTATTTATGACCTTTGCCAAACACTGGAAACTAAAAGAAACCAATAAGGAGATTTTCTTCTCTTTCTTTCTTAGAGAGCATTGCCCCGCTGGCACTGAGATTTTCAGTCTCTTCCCCCACCCCTCTCTCCTTCCATAACTGTGAGGCTATAGAATTATTGTTTTAAGAGACCAGTTTTTGGTACTTCATTTCAGTAGAAAACTATTATACTTTTCATTTTTAGTAATATTAGAGAAGGAAAACTTTATTGAAAATATTCATTAATTATTGAGTGCTAACAATCAAAGATGGTGGAAGAAGGACTCCAAGCATAAGGCATAATGTATATATCTTAGGTAGAATTACTCTCAAGATAAACTCAAGTGAAATGCTTGCACAGAGTTCTTTTCTTTAGGCAAGGACTCTAGGGAGCAGAAGCAAGTGGCCAGGCAGAAGAGTAAAGCAGAGAAGAGCAAAAGACAAAACTGTGCTATCATCGTGGTTTGTTTTATGCATGTGTGAGATGCTGTCATCACATCATGAAATTCATCTTAGGAGTTTTTTCATAGTTATGCGAAGCAGGAGGCTCATAATCAGCATGAGTAAGAATCTGAGTCATACAGGCAAGAAGCACTGTTCTGTCCCTGGAAACATTTTTTCTAATCATTCCATTTGTTTACATCTTAAATGATATCTGACATCCCGGTTACCCCTCCATAAATGTCCCTCTTCTCCCTCTCTTTTCCTCTATGAGGGTGTTCCTCCTCACCCTCTCCCCCAACCCCTTCAGCATCCCCCGACACTGGGGCATCAAACCTCCACAGGACCTAGGGCCTCTCCTCTCATTGATGTAAGACAAGGCCATTCTCCACTACCTATGTCTCTGGAGCCATGGGTCCCTTCCTGAACACTCCTTGGTTGGTGGGTGTTCTAATCCCTGGGAGCACTGGTTGGTCCAGCCAGGTGATGTTGTTCTTCCTATCAGGCTGCAATCCCCTTCAGCCCCTTCAGTACTTCCACCAGCTTCCCCATCAGTGTCTCTGAACTCAGTCTGATGGTTGGGTCTAAGCATTCACATTTGTATTGGTCAGTTGCTGACTGAACCTCCCAAGGAGCAATCATACTAGTTTCCTGTCAGCAAGTGCCTCTTGGCAAGGGCAACAGTGTCGGGTTTGATGTCTGCAGACAGGAAGGATTCCCAGGTGGGGCAGTCCTCTGATAGTCCATCCTTTAGTCTCTGCTCCAATTTTTGTCCCTGTTCTTCCTTTGGACAGGAAAATTTCTGGGTTAAAAAATTTGAGATGGGTGTGTGGCCTAAGCCCATGACCGGGGGCCATGTCTATCTACTGGAGATGGTCTCTACATGTTCTATCTCCCCTTCTCTCCTAAAATCATTCCCACTGGGCCTTTGTGTCTGGGACACCTATTGGCAGGTGCTGCCCACTGTGAGAGCAAGTCTCCACACTTCAGTCATTTCCTTCAATTTCTTTAAAGAGTCATACAAAAGCAAATTCATGAATTGATTCCAAATCCCTTCTAGTTGTCAATTAAGGTTTAGCCATGATGCACATCGAGAACATTGATCTATATCCTCATATCTCAAAGAAGAAGAAACTGAATAAAAAAGGGTGAGGAGTCACCATTAGCTTTAAACATCGCTAATGTTACTGTAGTTATCGTGTTGGGAGGAATCGATGAGAAAAATGGAAGCGGTAAACAGAAGAAAACTTATAGAAAGTTAACAAAGTTTCTGGTTGAGGGAAGATAGGCATTCTGTCTGTACTGGTATAGTACTAGTGAAAATTATACTTGGGAGATAGTGTTTAATAGTCAAAGTGAGGCACTTGATAATGGATTAGATATAGAGTAGGACATAATAGTTAAAGATCAATGTGTTGTGAATTTATCCTGTGTAGAAAAGTATTTATCCTGTGTAGACTGATGAATGTTGGCATCAGTCATTGACAGTGAAACTAGAAAGTCATATTTAATATAGAAGCTTGGGATGTATGTAAGATATCTAAGTCACTGTGCCATGGAGATAGGTGGGTGTATAAAGCTATTAATCAGAAGAGTAGAATATTTACAAAATGAGAATTAGGAAACCTTTCCATATAAAAAAAGGAATAAAGCTGTATTTCTAGAAAAAAATTGGTGTACAGGAAGAGAGAAGAAAATTCCCAAGGACAGTTCTGGAGAAATTCTAATATTGATGATGAAGGGGAGAATGATGAGTTTTCAAATAAATGTGAAATAGTCAAAGAGATAAGATGTCCATAGAGTATACAAGTCCAAAAATTATTTATGAGGTAGGAATAGTGGATTAAAATACCAGCTTAAAACCACCAATTAAGGACTATACATGGTGGGACTGAATGCTCTGGCAGCATGTGTACAGTAGAGAATTGCAAAGTCGATCATCAATAGGAGGAGAGGACCTCGGCCTTGTGAAGGTTCTGTGTCCCAGTGCAGGGGAATGCCAGGGCCAATAAGTGGGAGAGGGTGGAGTGGCAGGCATGGGGAGGGGGGAGGAAACAGGAGTTTGTTCTCATTGTTTCTGTTTGTTTGTTTGTTTGTTTTTTGGAGGGAAAACTGGGAAAGGGGAAATTTACATGTAAATAAAGAAAATATCTAATAAACAAAAAGAAAAAATAAAATACCAGCTTAAACTGAGTTAAGCTTCAGAGTGGAAAAGAGAATGACTTCTGGTTTTTTAGTCTGAATGAAAGGGAAGATCATTGCTGGCATGTTAAAAAAAATGAGTGAGTTTTGAATATTTCAAACTTGAAATAACTATGAGGCATTTAAACATTTGCCTCTATAAATGTTCCAACAAACATCAGCTTTCCACAGAATCCTTGTACTCTGCCAGACATGAAGCATAGTGACTATACACTGTCAACGTTTTCAATCCAGAGTCACACGCGCACACACACACACACACACACACACACACACACACACACACACACACAATAAGTTTATTTCTTATAGATAAACACCAAGGGCCAATAGCCCAAGCTTCCTATAGGTAAATCTTGAAAGGCTCAGGAAAGTAACTCTGCAGGTTTTGAGTCTTCACACCATTTCTAGTCTCATTTCTACCTAGCAGAGGGACTAAAAGGTGACTGGTCCTAGGTTACTCACCTCAGCAAGGTGACAGGCAAATCCCTGAAGGAGCTGTGTTTCTAAGAAGGAAACAAAAAAGAAAACATGGTTCTTTTGTGTCAGTATCTTCCCATTTATTAAGACTTCCTAATGTTATTTTTGAAAAGAACAAACACTGGTTCCAAGTAAAGCTACATAAAGAATCCCCAATATGAGGCCTTACTTTACTCCATTTCCTGATGTGAATGATCTGAAGAGATAATACATAACTATACTTTATTGTTTTCCTTTTCCTACCTCCCTAAACCAACCCTATACTTTCCATCCACCAAAACTAGGTAGGAGAAAAAGAAGTATAGACAGGAAAGGTATCATGTCCTACTGATTAGGGGTAACAAGTTCCTTGGGGCCAGTAACCTTTTACATCAGGACATCTCCAACCTGCAACAAGCAACAGCAGCAACAGTAGCAGCAGGGGCAGCAGGGAGAGCAACAACAGGGGGAGCCGCCTCCACTTTAGCCTCTCTAGAGTCCCCAGAATTCTAAATATAAACTATCTTCAGCTGGCAAAATCACACCATGGCCAGAGCATGTGACAAATCATAGTGGCTTGGGACAAATCTGAAACAGCCTCATATCCCACATTTAGGACTAAAACAAAAACATATTCGTATAACATTTCTGTGTATTTAAATAAACCAAAGTTCTCACCACACATAATACTGTTACCTCCATTGGAAGCAGGAGGAAACAGGTTGGGGAATGCCTAGTAATTGGCTGTGAATCACAGAATGTGAATGTAGATTGTGTGGATGAACAAGGTACTATGTTAAACTGATTTTTACTATAAGTCTAATGATGGAATGAAGCTTTTTGTGGGAAATACATTCTCTAGGAGCCAACATAGATTGGTGTTAAAATCTTGACAAAAGAGAAGAAATGAGAATACAACAAATGAAGCTGATGGTGATGGAAAGACTCAACAGGATGAAATTTATATGGATAGCATGGTAAAAATGTAATTTATTGTTGTTGCTTTAAGTGATGCTTATTAGAAGAGCAGAAGAGAAACAGAAGAGCAGAACATAACTGAAGCAAATCATGTGAAGAGTATTTAGAAGGTGGTGACTAGCTAGCACATGCCTTTGCAAGGTTAAATAGGATGAACACTTTCAGTGGCTATGGAATCAGGACATCACTGGTGACCTTAGGTACTTCTGTTTGGAAATCTGGCAGTGATGAGAGCTGAACTCCTGGAGAGAGTGAGTTAAGAGGCTAGACAACTGAATGTGTATTCAAAAGGTTGTTGCACCTCATGCAAAGGGAATGGGGGTAACAGAGAGGTATTTCTAAGACAAAGGAGAGATTTAAGTATGTATATAACCAATGGGCTAGCTATCTTACAATTCCTATGAATGTCTGTATTACTGGTCTAATTTGTGTGTTGGTTTAAGTCTAATTTGCATAGACACACCCAGTAACTCAGAGCTGTTGTTCAAAATATGAAATAGTACTTTGACTTACAAGACTTATGAGTAGAACTTTGTAAAAGGGAAACTATGAGTGTGATTGGAAGAGAATGTGTGCTCTCATTGTCAGGTTAGCTTCAACAGAAATAAAAGAAAAGAAGTTGAAGTAGCAGTTGGAGCGAGGTTGAATTCACCTTGAAAACATTCTGTCAATCAGCAGAGTGTTAACTTTTGAGTTTGATGAACAGAGTGTGCTGAGAATGACGTGCTTGTTCTTCTGGAAAGAGAAGGAGTTTTTATTCTGTAGAGGTGCCATCCATTGAAGATTTTAAAGATGGCATCACCAATTTTGACAGTTTAGATGATTTAAATGGCATTGCTGTTGTCTTTATTGATGTTCAGCTTGAATACCTAACTTATCATCTGGCTACCTTCTTACTGTTGCACTGAGAAAATGGGATATTAGAACAACATTTTGTAAAATATTTGTTCTTATCCTTAACAGCTGGCAAAGAGACTAGACATCTATACTATATTAAGATCTAAACTTTTGATATTTAGGTTTATGGTGTTGCTTGGAATCTTTTCTTTGACTAGAAACCACCATAAGCCACTTCTTCAAAGGCCCATTGAATGATATTTCTTCTTCTGGAATGATAGCATCTCTTTTATTTTTATTTATTTTAAAGAATCTTCAAGGAATAGTGAAAAAGATGAGTCATATTAAATATGAGATTAAGGATGTTTATATTTTTTTTGCAAGAAACCTGCAGCAATGAAGAAGAGAACAATAACTTAGCTTCTTCCTTTTGGTCAGTCCCAAAAATAATAGCACTCAAATTGTGTGCAAAATCAAAAATAGTGATCTCATCTTTAACAACTTGAGTGGTTGCTTCCTCCAAAGATGAGGAGTTAACATGGCTCTGTAAAAGTATGAATTTGACATGCACTCTGATTTAAATCACAGCTCCTTAGCTTAATAGCTATTTGACCTTGAGCAAATTAATTAACCTTACAAATCCCAAGTTTCTGAAGTACTGAACAAGGCTAATAATACCTCTCTTGAAACCACTGTTAGAATTAAACTTAATAAGCTGGGAGTTTAGCTCAGTAGTAGAATACTTTCCTAAATCTAGTGCATATTCATCAAATAAATACAGCACAGCCTTATCCACTGTACTCAATCAATACATATGTTTTAATTAGAAACAAATGCAATCATTTGTGGTGGTATTTATTTTCTTTTTGAGATTAGCATGTAATTAAAGCATTTCTTCCCTTTCTTTTCTCCAAACATTTCCATATAACTTTTTCTACTCTCTTTCAAACTCTTGGACTCTTTTTTCATCATTATTGCACTATTATATGTGTATTAATATATATGTATGAGGTACATATATATTCCTATATATAACCTGTTCGGTCTGTATGCTATTTGTATTATGTTTTCAATGCTAACAACAACAAATTGGTGTGGTCTTCCCTGGGGAAACACTGCCTCTCTTGCCCTTGTCCTTACTCAATTGCCTGTAGTTCTTTATGTATGGTTGAAGTCTAGTAGGCTTTTCCCCACAGACTTTGTTATTGCCCTTTCTGAGCTCATGATTGGACAGTCATGCTGCTGGGACATTATGAGTATAGGATGTATAGGACACACAATCTCACAGCAAACTCCATAATGTGCTGATTCTTATAATCTTTTCATCTATTCTCCTCAACATTGTCTGAGTCTGAGGGATGAGTGTTTTGTAGATGCATTGAGGCTGGACTCTACAAGTCTGCATTTTGATTGATTGTAGTTTCTTGCAGTGTCCTCTGTCTGTTGTAAGTCACCTTAGCAATAATGCTCTATACAAGCTCAAGCTTGTAGAGGGTTACTTGATTATGTTAATTTTTGTAGGAAAACATTGGTCAGGGGTATTCTGGACTGTGTGAAATGGAAAAAGGGAATTTAACAACAATGTGTATGTTTCTTTGCTGTCTGTCTTGGATTGCGGATCCTATGTTATCAGCTACGTTCAGCTCCTGGGGCTTCAATGTTCCTGTCATGATTGGTGATAACTTTAAACAGCCTCTCTTAAATTTCTTTTATCAGTGCATCAAACAATAAAAGAAAATAAAGTAATACTGCTTTATGCCAATACTTAAGACATAACGTACATAACTGATATAGGTTAAGATTCATTTATTTTTGAGTCCTGTCTATATCTCTTAGAGATTGCCTGTATTACTTATTCCCTTATGTTTCAAGGAATCTACTAGGTCTCAAACATAGTGGAATAGTATTTTCTAGAGTTATCCTAACATGGTGATTAGATGTTTGAATGGTGAAGTGTTCTAAATCTCTATATGTTCTGGTCAATTTATGTTCTCCTCCATGCTGTAACTCTAGGGGTACTTCTTAAAGTAGTTGTCTCTCCATCTACTGCTTCTTGGATGTACATGAAGGTATAGGCTGTATGCATCAGATTGTAAAATCTAGTTATATCTAGGCTTCTTTATTTTTACCTTGTTTCAAATCTCTTCATCAAATACCAAGTCTTTTCTTTTTCTCACATTTAATTATATAAAAAAAAATATTTCCCATTCCTTAGTAGTTTCATCTCTGACAAGTAAATTTTGCCACTACTAATGATCATTTTTTAGAAGTCACAAATATTTATTTTTCTCCTTTCATGTGCTTATAACTCTATATAACTCTATCAAATCTCCCACAGTAGAAAATCTCCCACAGTACAAATGTTATTCCAATACTCAGAGGAGAAAAAAGTGCTTTGTTTTTTATTTTTTGCATGCTGAGGTAGTTCCATATTTTTAACATGAATAATGGTGTCTAAGTACAGTGTCTACCTGAAGGATGAAAACACCATAGTCATCTTCAGAAGGACCTCAACAGTAACTATGGGCACATCAGATTGA